>JAUZND010031736.1:5257-22805 GCA_034780555.1 Coelogynopora nodosa
TAATAGACACATATCCATTCATAATAGACACATATCCATTCATAATAGACACATATCCATTCATAATAGACACATATCCATTCATAATAGACACATATTCATTAATAATTTTAGATTCAAAAGAATTGCCTTTAGGGCAAATGTCGCAGGCGTGAATGTAATGATATAAATAATAGATATGTGTAAGGAATATATAAGCCAAGGCAAGACAGTTTAAAGATGAAAAGCCATAATAGTTGGTGAATACAATGCGAACTTCTAAATTATCAATTATTATTAATCGAGTGGAAGGCAAAATTTAAATAATTTAAAAAAACGATTGATTTAAAAAAATCTTTTATTTATCTACGGTTTAATATTTTTATATTGATGGAAACTGCCGGCTTAGTAGCTATTAGCGTCACTGATTGTAATGACATAAAATTGTTTGAGAATTTCAAAAATGTCGTAAATTTAATATTTTAAAAAATGCTAAAGAAAAAATGTTAGGTTCAAAAATGAGATTTTCCAATCTTTTTATTTTATTCAAAGAACTGTTAAAAATAATCATAATGGTTATAGGTTTAAAAACAAACTCAATTACTAAATCTAAGTGCAAAAGAAAAACCACAGTAAAATTTTAAGTTTATTACAATATTAATACAAAATATCCGAGCTTTCACCTTTCATCAAGAAGGCATAATCAAAGTTGTCTTGAACTAGACATACTTTTAAAACTATGTATTGCAAGTGGATAATTTTACTTTTAGAAACAATAACTGTTAAATATTCCTTATACGATTTTTTTAATATTAAAATTATTTAAAAGTTAAAAAGTAGTAACAATGATTTATGTAATCGTTTAATAATTTTATTCACAATATCTTGTTAAATAGTGACAACTTTGCACATTTATTTAGCATTAATTATTGTTATACAAATAAAAAATGTTATTGATCCACAACAGATTTTATATGTTAATCCTAATGATAGATATATTACAAGTTTAAATTCCATTATATATGTATAACTGGTTAAGGCCCACATTTAAAATCATATTCATAAAAAGTAATAATTTTTAGCTCTTACCAGCAATAAATGTGCAAACTTCATAACAAATGCATTCCAGAGCAACATGCCCTATTCCGGGAATTGCCAGACTAAGAAAGTTCCCCCAATCAAACAGTGCCTCTGTGGTCCAGCCTAAGTTGAACAAAAAGTAATGGTGGATCAATTGAATTGTGCTAAAAATATATTTTCCCGCAAACTGGCGCATATGAATTTCATATTTATATAATATATATTAATTTTGATTAAATTGTGTGCGTTGAAACATCTATAAACCGAATGAAATATCTATATCATATGTAGTTTTCAGCACTAATATCAAAGTAAATTTTCATTTAAATTTTGTTGACAGCATAGTAAATATACAATAATATGGTAAAAGGTTTTTAATAAAAGCACATTTTTTCTTAAAATTCACTGTTTTGTAAAACAAATGGGTCAATTTGGAAAGCGAGCACATTTTTCCTATTTATTTATACTATAATAAAGCGGCTGCAGAAAAATATTTGACAAGACAGCTGGAACAGTAGGCTCAGAGCAAATAAGGCTATTTCAATAATGTAACAAAAAGTGCTACCTAAAAGCTTTAATGTAAACTTTATTGAAATATTAATAATTTATTTTAAAAATAGCATTTTTAATATATTTCAAACTTTGAAAAATAATGTCTTCATGACTTAAAATAATAATCATATATAGCATTATTCCGACTCTTTCTCAAATGTTGAAATAAATTGGAGTACAGATATTATAAAATATCACATTAAAACCTTTCATAGTTATTGATACCTAAAACCAGTAAAGTGTATTAAAATTTTCATACTAGCGGCATATAGCGGTATATAAATATATTATTATTAAAATAACAGAGTTAGTCTTATTTACCACCTTATATTCGTTGGTTAAGTCGTTATTCATTTTAATTTATATAAGTCACTTACGTATGCATATATTTTTATATAGAGTTATATATATATGATATAGTTATATAGAATAGTTAAATGTATATATATAGCTAGCTTAAACAGCACAAGATATATAGTTATTATAAAAGCAATGAGTAATATTAAATAAAACACAAAAATAATATTTTAAATATTTATCTACATTGTATATTAAAAGGCACAGTTAGATAGTTAGATAGTTTTGACACAGGGATGAACAATCAATGTTAATTATTAAATTATTTAAAATAATTAATATTAATTGAAAAATATATTGATAATTACCACTCCAAGTTTCCTTATAAAATTTGGTCCGGATAATGTATAGAACTGCTAATATTAGCATCAGAAGATACGATCCAGCCTGACATATAGCGGAAGATCTGCAATTACGATGTACAAATTTTACACACCACAACAAATCCTGTTGTATCAAATAAGTACATTATTATTTTAATTATTGAAGTAAACTAAATATTGAAATGAGGCAGCATGAGCATAGGCTTAACAAAACTTTATAATGGTTAAATTTTGCTTAAAAACAATAACAAAAAATAGCCTTATAAATGTAGTTGTGTTAAATTTGTAAAAGAGATATATTTCAATGCCAAGACTAAATGTTGTATGCCTTGAATCTTATAAAGGATTAAAGTATATTAATTAGTTTGGGATTTTAATACAATAATATTATAAATAATTGCATTAGTGTTTTACGTAGGGGCTTTATTAGATTTAATTTAAGATTAAAACATATAATTAATTGATTATTTATTGATTAATGAAATTACTTCAGATATAATATAATTAAAATTCAAAATAATATAAAAACAAATATAAGGGATAAAACATTATAATGCATAACTAATAATTATTATCTTCTCTAGATTAATTATTCAATAACTTAATATTATACCTGATTATTAATGAAATAAAACAAAAATATAAAGGATGCTATAAACGTTTATTCATAAAAATTCTATATATTAATCCACGATGGAAACATAATCAATCAATCAATCAATCAATCAATAATAAATCCAATATAGTACTATAATTGAACGAACTGTAACTATATATATATATTTTTTTAAGTATTTATATTTACTAATAACTAAATTAACATTGTGTCATGTAATTTGGCCTGGGTTAGGGTAAGGGTTCTAGGGTCATAAAATCGATTTTTGAGATCAAGTACTTCTGATAAATCAATCACTCTGAAACTTGGCATACTAGTTATTTATAATATTTTATGACAACGAACAGCATTTTACATGAATCTCCACATGAATTTCCCCTGTTATAAGGTTATCCAGATGATAATGAATACCCGGTTGATAATGTTTCGAACAACATTAAATGTCATAACTTTTTTCTACGTTTTTTTCAAAGCCCAAATTTTGTGTCTATTATATATAGAGCAATACACGTTTTGCCTAATTAATATTTAATTCTTGTGGTCTATATTTTTATTGCACAATTTTGAATTCTAGATTTTATTGACTACTGAAGCTGGTTTAGGCCCAGAAAATAATTGTTTTCTTTCTATAAACCGAAGATAAGTCGGAAGAACTAAAATGTCTAATTCTTCAAAAATGTCAATTTTTCTATTTTAAATAAATGGAATATGTTCAGGGGCCGGTCACGTACCCTAGGGGGTTTTCGATAAAACATTTTATAATGCCGAAATGATTGCAAGTATTCACTGACACCTCATTTTAGCACGATCGGCTGTGTCGCTCTTCAACAGTTTGAATATTAAGATGTATTTAGGTAACAATGAAAACCTTCCATGCTTCCTTCGAATGGTTTGCATGAGAAACTTTCCATTTATTATTCAGAATTTTTTTTGTTAGTTTTATACTATTTACGATTTTGTAAATAATTGTGTCTAAAATATAGTCTGGTAAAGATGATAGTTTATGGAACCCACTAAAAAAGTATTACATTGCATTTTTATCAAATAAAAAGATTATTTGTGTTAGTAAAATTTATAAAATATGTCCTGTTTATACCTTATAAGCTTATAAAATTCAACGCATAATCATAATTTATTCACAATACAATTATGTTGCTGGTATATATCGTAATGAAACTTTATAGTGTGTTTAACAATTGAGAAAATAATTATCATTCTATAATTATATAAATTTTGTAAATACGAACTAAAATACAGAAAGCATATTCCAACTACGTATTGTATATATTAACTACAGCTCAAAAACTACAGTAAAGGGTAACAAAGGCAACAACCTACCCGATTCCGTAACCAAGTACAAATATGGCAATATATTGTGACACTAAGTTGAAGAGATTGCCAATTATTCCAATCACCAATGGAGGTATAACGCGATTCTAAAAAAATCAAAACTTAAAAATAATTAAATTAATTTATAAAGTATATCATTTTAAAAAGACATATTTAGAAACTAATATCTTAGTATTTCATTTATTATAATATTTATAAATTGTAGTTAAAGAAAAATAAAACATTATATATCAAAATATATATAGGAAAAGTCATTTGAATAAAATAATCAAAATCAAAAATAATATAAATCAGCTCACTTGATTTTGCATGTATCGTGCCAAAACCAAATAGTTAAATTGGAACTGAAAAATAAGTAACCAAACAAAAATTACTGTTTTTAGTGTTTTTTATTATTTAGCTGTTCATATTTTTGATATAAACTATTACCGTTATAATACATCTCAACTGTTTCTTTAAATACATTTTTATTTATCATGTCCAATTATGTGTTGACCATTGATTATATATTTGATAGAATGTGAGTGATATTAATTCAATGAAATCTGTAAGGTTAAGCTTAAAACGTATCTATGATGCTGAAACTATTTCTATTTATAAATATACACTACCGACATTTTTGTCAGTAGTATTTGTAAAAGAATATATAAATTATTTTTACTGACAAATTGAGTAACACAATGGACTTAAATATTGTTACGTAGAATTTAGCATAGTATAACAAAGTACTGCGTAGTATCATAATTTAGTGTTATAATTAATTTCATATAAGTTAGGAGGAGCTAAGATTTTCAAACATGCTTAATTGGTCGCGTAGGTCGGTATCACTGACGTGTTGTGAAATAATTTTTTGTGTATTGCAAAATTTATTCTTACATTATCATCGAGTTATACTCGATATTAATTTATAAAATTTGTAACTGAGTTGAATTTACAGTGTAATTGTAGTTACAGAGATTGAAACAAGTTGTCCAGAAATTTATAACACAAATTTTATGATCATGTATATCGCTTCTAGAGCTATCCTCATTTCTTCAGATTAATCTAGAAAAACAATTTATGAAAATTATGATCATATAATTATTTATATGAATATATAAATAAAGAATTACATAATACAATTTTTAGCATTTTGAAATTTTGAACGCATTAAAATATGTAGGTGTTCCTGATCCAGATCAAGTATATTTCTTGATTGAACTTAAAAAAGGAAATTTGAGATTAATTGTGTTACCTGAATATGTATATATATTTTTTCCAACGTGTTACATATTGTTTAACTTTAAAAAAAATTATGATATTTATCAATATGATAAATTAATTCTTTCAGTGATTTTTATCGAATTTAGAAATATTCTGATGAAACGTTATATATATAATAATTCTGGTATTAGGAAATATCTGTAACATTTTACTTTACCTGGATAACATTTATGACTTCATTATTCATTGCAAAATGTTATTAAACAATAATACACATAACTATAACTATATGTTTTTTAATTACACAGCGCAGGTAATAAAGTTTAAAATTATTTTCTCCATCACTAAATATCATTTAAATTAAATATTTATATGTTAGACATTATAGGCCATTGAATTTACAAATATGGTAGAAACAATTGAAAAAAAATTGTTTTTGTAAGTTTACCTAATAATGATGACGCCGCTATTACAAATCAAACATTTTACGAAAACTTTTTTAAAAATGTACAAAACGAAAATTAAGCAGCATTTTATTTTTGTAGTCATATTTAAATTAGTTACATTAGATTTATAATTAAATTTCAAATAAAAGTGAATTTTTAATTAAACTTAGGAATAGCTATACAAGATTTTGTCCGGTTAAATAAAAGTACATAATTGGAAGATCTTTCTGCATCCAGCCCTCTTTGTTAAAATTACCAGGAGTCCCGGCATGAAATATCTGATGTACATGCTCGCCAAGCTGAAATAGAAAGATATATAACAAATGAACATTGATTCCATTATTGTTTTGATTTAAAGAATGTGCTTTAATCTTTAATAAATATCATTGCGTATCTCTGTAAAAAACGTAATACGTAATAAAAGTAATACGTACGTTCATAATGCCGCATAAAGCAACTATTTCGCAACATTTAAACATTATAATTATTGTTTCATTTACAAATTGAGTATTCAAATATAGAGACTTTTATTCTTTATAATATATTCCATTCTTTTCTTGGTTATTTGCACTGAAATTGTGTGTATCTCTATGTGTTAGTGTATGTAAAGTTTCATTTGTTATTAAAGTTAATAATAGTATAAATCCTCTGTTCAAACTCAACTGTAAAATATTTATAAATTTAGTAGCTGTTTAATTGAATTGCAATAAACAATGCGCCCTTTCATAGCTATTGTTGCTCTTTATTAAAGTGTACAAAGTACGCAATTACTATTCATTATCTATATAATGCTTAACCGAAGACAATCAAAATTATTAATAAAATGAGCTTAAATTAAAAATATGTAATTTGTAATAATTTAATTTTTCATTAATCATCGATAAAAAAGCGTGTATTTGGAGCAGCCGTATTATCTGTTATAATATTGTTTAAAAAGCTGCCACAGTATTTTCAATACCCAAATTTAATATATAAATTAAAAAATATTAGTTATATCTAATTTTAAATACATGTATTTTGCTTATTCATTCATTTGAATTAATGAATTAATATATATATATATATTTGATGTATATTTGATATATTTTAACCATAAATATAGTATAATATAAAACTAAAGTGAAATATATCCTAACTACGTATTAAAAAAACAAAGTTACATAAAATTTAATATTTTAAATATATTTTAAAAATCTATTAAATTGCTTGTCCTAATTATTCTTATTGTGTGTGTATAATAATTTATATAATATATCAAAAACCAATTGCATAAAAAACGTGCATAAGGCTACCTGGCAACATCTGGATCCTGATGAAGAAGAATTAGAAGCGGTTCTGCGTTCAGATGCAAAATCCATAAGACGAAAGGAGCCAAACTGTTGATCATTAGACCTGTATCATAAACAATACATTTGTATACCATCAAACTGTTGATCATTCGATTTGTATCATAAGCAATACATTTGTATCTCAACAAACTTTTGATCATTCGACCTGTATCATAAGCAATACATTTGTATCTCAACAAACTTTTCATCATTCGACCTGTATTATAAACAATATATTTGTATATCATCAAACTTTTGATCATTCGACCTGTATCATAAGCAATACAGTTGTACAATATATCATCAAACGTTTGATCATTCGACCTGTATCACAAGCAATACATTTGTATCTCAACAAACGTTTGATCATTCGACCTGTATCACAAGCAATACATTTGTATCTCAACAAACTTTTGATCATTCGACCTGTATCACAAGCAATACATTTGAATCAAATAACTCATCAAACTGGATGATAATTAAAAGTGTAATAAAATTAATGAATAGCAGAAGTATATATATGTATAATATAATGGTGTATAAACTTTCAAAAAGCTTACTTCGCTGTAAAAATAATCCAACGCGTCTTTTATAAGGACTTCCGTAGGCCTAAAAAAGAAACAGATGCTTTTTAAATAATTTAAATTTCAAACATGCCATTTTTAATGGAAATGTAATGAAACGAAAATACATCAGTCTTTTGCATTTTCCCTACTGATACCGAGTCAAATTTTGAAATAAATATATTTACAGATACTTTATTTATAAAATGACAGACCCACAGTATTTCTCTTGCAATATACTTAAGATTATATGTATATAGTTCTACCAATTTTAAAAATTCGGAATATTACCTATCCAGATTCATTCTAATCTTACAGCACTTATCATACCAATATTTAGAAATATGAGAGAATAATATATTTGCAAACGTCATTGCCTAATAATTTACTATAGTAGTCAAAAAGGTCAAAAGGGTAAAAAATATTAAACATGAGAAATGATCTATAATCATGCTCATTTCATCAGTATATTCGCGAGTATTTGATTAGAAATAAAAGTCGGTTTTGAATGCTAAAAGCCAGTCTCATCGTGCGTGAACATACATATTTAATCACAAGTGTCAGTACATGATCATGAAGTATTCTAAGCGACAAAACAGAATATCGATGACATTTACATCTTTTATGACATTTAGAAAGATAGGCTACATATAAAAAATTAACTTATGTAATCGAAATCATATTTTAATAAAGGTTTACGACAAAACTGAAATATATAAAGTAAAACTAAATGATAACCAACTTTTTAAAATATTTGAAAAATATTAAAAACTAAATAAAATAATAATATATTAATATAATATTTTTGTAAAGAATTTTCTGCTAAATCATATCTTCAATATTAAAGCAGCTAAATCAACCATTTAAAAAACATGTACCAGCATTCTAACACATTGGAAGCACCGCGCTGTTTACCATTTTAAAGCTTTCAAGTGCACACTGCACAGGTACATCCTATAACCTTTTAATAAGTCTTATATTTAAAAAAATAGCATATATTAGAACGAACTAATAAAATCGATAGATTATTATTATCAGATAATACCGGTTTGCTTGATCAAAGCTAATTTTACAATTGATAAAGTATTATAATTAGGGGTCAAATGCCAATGGCCTACTTAGTTGAAACCAAAATTAAAAAAATAGTTAAACAGATTACGAAGTTAGCTATTTACCTGTGCGAAAAATGTATCACTCGCTGTGCAAATTCCGAGACCAATACCAATGCCGAAAGCGTTGATAACCTGCAATAAGAAGGATCAAGCTCATACTTCAAATAGGTGAATTTGTTATCGGCGTTAAAAAATGTATTGTTATTTTTAAACCTATACTTAACGTTATATTTATTGTTATAGAATGTGTCAAAAAATTTCAAGATTTAAATAAAATAGGTGGCGGCTTCTGTTAGTAGTAGGTTAGAGTCACACTTGTAGTGATATCGTCAACACGTTAAATATTACTATATAATACTATTAATGAAAAAAATATCACATGCATAATTCACAAAAAATAATATTTAATAAATTATTACATTAAATTATTAAACCATATATTAAGTGTAAACTAAATAACTGTTTTAATTCTGTAGTTCATACATTTAGAATCATAATTCATAACAACAGGCTTGAGAGAATCACAATACGTTATGTATCACAATCATTATGTTATTCATTATTATGTTACAATCATTAAGTTATGTATCGTTATGAATCACAATATGTTTTGCTCTTTAATATGCTAATTGTCCAATTCCAGAATGTTATACGTTATTAAATTAAATTTTTTTGTTCCATTTGTATGATGGATGATTTATCAGCTTTTATATTACATATGTCGATAATTTATATGGTAAGTTATATGGTCAACGTCGTACTTTAAAAAATGTTGACTACATTTTATTGAAATAGGTAAGACTGTTGTATTAATATTTTACTTAAAACTTGTTTCTAAAATGTTATATAGGTGTATTTATTAATTATTATGCATTTATTATGTATTTATTATCTGTCATGGGCTATAACTGTAGATGCCAATATTTTATGATATGTAGATAGATAATTCCTTCTTTTTAGAGAAATTTCAATGCGTTGCATTAATATTGTTTTTCAAATATTATTTCTAAGACCAGTAAGTCTTTCAAAATATCACTAAGACACTTAGCAAAACATAATATTACATGAAACTATCTATTAACTTACACTATTTGCTAATGATGCTCCATCAAATTCCAGTTTTGAACGATGACCACACATCACGTTGCTTACTGTAAGAATCGTGAATTGAAAAAAATTCGTACAAATCTGAAAGATAATAAAACATATTAATAGACGATTATTCTTTCTTAATCAAGCGGATTTATAAAAAGTAAGTTTTAAACAATTATAACGTAATTAACATATGAAGCCATCATATGAAATTTTAAAAATAGATATACTCAGCTAATAATCTCACTTTGAACGTATTATAAATAGTTGTAAATTATTGTTAAACTAAGATAAAGTTTGAAACAACGCAATAGAAACCTTTTTAAAAAGTTTTTCATTGTATTTCCACAACATGCACTCTCTTTAAAAAATATATTAATACTTATATTTTCTTCATATTTATAAATGTTATTTGTGAGAGGATTATATTTAAAAAAATTAACTAATGTATTTGTTATCGTATATTACTTTGTTATTTAAATGCTTTCAATCTTTCATTATATTTCTAACATATATGTTACTGTTTAAAATAGATTTCAAGGTATAATTTAGATCTACTTGTATATCGAGTTAGAAATATTAAAGTAAAGATTCAACTTTAATAAACCAAAAATGTTATTTCTATGATGTATTTTATAGGTATCAATATTTTGATAAAAATATCACTATTAGTAGTTTATTAGTACTTTATTAGTATTTTATTAGTACTATATTGGTACTCTGTTTGTATTCTATTAATACTATATTCTAGAATAACTATAAATTCAACTATAAAATCAATAATAGTCTAAACCCGGGACATACACTGATCTTAAATGATTAAAAATAAACTATAATTAATTGTATTATTGTTCATTAAAATTGTATCGATTACAACACCTGCCTTATTTATCGTACCAATAACGTAGTTTTTTACATGGTTTTTATTGTTTATATCAATTATAATAATTACTAATTGATAACTCGTTAATTTAATTATTAATCAAAAATCATGATGCACTTTTAATTGAAATAAAATAAAATACTATAAATTCTTATTATTATTGATAATGATACTAATAATGACTTAGGGAATACTTCAATAAGAACAATATATAAAAAATTAAAAGGTATGTTTGTGGTGGCGTTAAAACACCAAAAAACACCAAAACATGATTTAACAGATTAAAAGGTATTATTATCTTTATTCTATAAAAGTATTTCACTAAACAACACTTCACCATTGGTATTGAAATGAAAAGTAAACATTGAAGTTCATATTTAAAACCAGGTGGGAATAGACGTAGTCGCCAATTTGTCATTTTTGATGTGTTTGCAAGTAAATTCACAGACATCGAGCTTTCCTCTTCATCATCTTCTGAATAATAATAATAAATATTTGCTTCATACTTGTGACTAGATAATAAATATAGAGTTTTAGAAAATAATTTTACTTTAAAATTGATCAAATCTCTTGATTTATAGACATTTCATAATTATTATACAAAAATGTTATACGAAATTATCTACGAAATGTAATACGAAATTACACGAAAAATGTAAGTCTCTATTATGTAATTCTAATCTCTAAGTCAATCACTGTTTTAGTAATAGTAAATTGGCAAAATAAATTTGTTTAATATAAATTTGAAATAAAATTAAAACTCTCAATTCTAATCTTTAAAATTCAAAATCGTAGTTTCCAAAATACTTAATCTAACTGGCTTATATATATATTTATTCTGGTTATTCTAGTATTACTAAGCAATTGATAAATAGTAAAGATGCCTAAATTGTAAATGTCATATTTTAGTTTAATATAATTTCATAGGCCTAATTGTTACAATAGAAATTACAAGAAAAATTACAAGAAGTTACAAGAAAAATTAAATGTTATCTCCTGTCTTATGTAGAATTTTATTAATATCAGATATTATAATAATTGAATATAACATTTCGATCATTTAATTAATATTCGATTGTATGTTCATCTAAGTGTTTCAATTTTTATTTGTAGACTTTCAGTTATAAATAGACTAAACAAATTGCTACTATTTCACATGATACTATGTATATTTTAGCGTAATGGTATAACAGAACTAAATGTTTTAAGACTGCCAAACTATATCTCGAAATCTTATTTGTTATTAATTCACCATTTATTAATTTCCAAAAAATAGTTTATACACATGTATAGTGTACTGTATAAATTTGAGGGAAATTTTGGTAAATATAATATTTAAAATTTTTACATATTGCTTTAGTAAAATTTAATTGATTTATCGTTTATTTTAATATTTTTAAAAAATCACGATAAGCGTTAATAATAAAATCAATAAATTATAATTTTATTAATAGAATTAATACAACAAACGTTATTAATTAAAAGACCATATCAATAATATTAAATGATTAATTCATTTTTATACATTTCCCAAATATATTGTTTCTAATCTAAACAAAACTATTTTTTAGTGAGATTATAATTATTGATAATGACAATTACTTTTTAAAAATGATTATTTAATATATACATATTTATATATAGTTAATCATCACTACAGAAATAAACAATAACAACATAAATTTAAAAAAGTGTCAACAGTAGTATTAAATTTTAATATGAACAATATGAATATAGGAATAATTTGCTTAAATTAGTACATTTAATTGTATGTAATTAGCTTTACTTTGTAAATTCTAATGTACGCTGTTTATAGTAAAACACCGAAATTATTAGCCTAATTGTGGATTTAAATGAATATAAATTAAACTATACCTTCTAAAATTCAAGTATAATTGTTTATCACTGTTTTTATATGTACTTATTATATTATAAAATAATTTGGAATTATCCAATAATAACTTCGTTTTATTTCTATATGTTTTATTGTATGTTAACAAGTAAGTCTAAATTTTCCTATATTAAATATGATTATTTTTTAAATTCTTATTAACAGATAACTTACCTTGAATTGTGTTATCAATTGCCCCATAAGACGCCTGATAATTTCCTGATTTATGTGAATTGAGATCACCACTATATTCTTGTGAACTGTCACTTTTTGGAGAAATCATTGTATTGTGTTATCCAACTTTTTAAAACAAATTCGGCTCGAATTAATTTTTTTTAATATAAAAAATATTTATTGTAGTAGTCGGTTATACTCTTTTACCAATTGCCAACGATGTTGACGACTGCAATAATATATAACCTGTTTGTATTATCAATCTAATTCAAAGAATATATATATACCTATTATTGCGTTGCAATCTGTCACAATCTGTTTGACCAATACAAAAACCGTCAAGGTTCACTTTGATATATAATTAAACGAGAGTGTATTGCGTAACTAGATTTAACCGGTTCTTTTCGAATCGCATAAATAATTACAATGCAAAATCTCCGTATTACTGAACCTGCCTTACTTACATTTAATAATTCAGTACATTGTATATTGATCAATAAGGTTGCCTTTTTATATATTGTCAAAACCGTAGGAACCCTGTTATGCTCATTGTGTTGTGTTTAAAAAGTAAACTGACAGGGTAAAGTTCTATTATTTCATCAAAGTTCATCCATGTTTATTTCACATTTTATGCGCATAAGCAAATAATTATGTTATTATGATGTCCATGCGACACAAATGATTGATCTATATATTATGTTTAATCACATCATTGCATAATGAAATAATGAACCGATATACATTTAATTCAGTGTGCCAATAAGAAGTAAATAAATGCACAGATGAGAGCAAAGATTATTGGGTGGTAAATAAATTTCGGTCTATTATAGTTATTTTAATATTATTATATTTAGGTGCATGATTCCACTTTCAAAGCTGAATACTTTTTACTAGTTTAAGAAACAAAATATGATTCTTAAAAAACATATACATATATTGTATATATATAGTGAATCATATTAAAGGTTTCCGTGCGTATTTTATATCAATACAAAGTTTTTAAAAAGTGTAAATACGACAGGCATACTTATTATTTTTAGTTTTAATAAATTTTATTACAAAATGCAATCCTTTTAATATTGCCATTTTTGTATTAAATATTTTTTTAAATATATGAGCGGATATGTAGAATATAGATATTTAAAATTACAAAAAGGCTAATAATTAATTACTATGCATAGTATATTAATTTTATAATTTAACGTATTATTTAACAATCAGCCACGGATATAGCTGGATTGGTAAAATTGAATAGATTTCCAAAATGATTTATTTAATTGTCTATTATTTTTACAGAATAATTATTAAACAGTGAGCCTTGTAAGAGTGGTATAAATAATAACTTCAAATAAATCCAATGTATAAAGATATTTGGGAACATATCTTTGTGATTAAGCTTTTAGTAATAGTGTGCTTTACTTAACCTTACAATTTACTACCTTATTTCACCATTCGTTATGAAGTTAAATGGTATATTCTTGTCAGCTACATCCGCTACATCGCAGTAAACTGAGGTCTTGTTCGTCCAATGACTGATTACCTAGAAAGTACATGTTGTGATATATGACTCATTGTGATGCAGTGACAATAAATTCCAACATTTATAATGGATAGATTATTTTGGACTGTATCTAAAATATAAGAAAATATAACACGATCCAAATGTATCAAATGGTGAACAATCGAAATTAGTGGAAATCACAATTATTACATTGGTTACATTTTATGAAAATTTAGTAAATATTATTTTTTAGGACCAATTATAAATAATTTGGAGAATAAAAAAGAATCGGACTTAACAAGAAACAATCTAAAATTTAAATAATGATTGATCAAGAGACTGTTTAATAATTATTTTTAATACGAAATAACATTTTAAAATATATAATTTTATTCAAATATATATTATATTTATTTAAATTTATATAAATTATTCAAATTGAATGTTTTATATGACCAAATAGTATTACAAAAAAAACATTCTAAAAACCAAAAAATTATAACGTATTAAACATGTACATATATATAATTAAACATATAAGAAATTATAACGTATACTGTAAATTAATCAATTGGTGGTACATCAAAAGTATTAGAGTAACATGCATTCAATGATAAAATATCGTGATAACTTGGTAAAATTATCATATATGACCATTTGGAAAAAAACAAGTAAAAATTTATATAATGATTGATCATAAGAACGTGTAACAAATATTTTTATGCGAAAAGACATCTTAAATCATAAATCATTTAATTTTGTTCAATATTTACGTTTTATATGTCCAAATAGTATCACAAAAAGACATTCTGAACACTAAAATAATACAAAATATGTATAACATGTAATAAAAGATAACATATATAATTGAAAATTTTAAACAATAGAGGGAGTTGGGGGGTAAAAGGGGTATTTAAAGGTAAATGAGTGATTCAGAATCGACATACAAAATAACTCCTACTACCTATATGAAAAGATATTTATTTGCAAAGCTATTAATGGTAACCATAACTACTAATATACATTTGCACTCTCCAGGTCATATAAATACTTTCACAAAAAATGACATACCATTAAAAAAAGGGAATCCCTCAAAATTATTGGGGGCTCGAACCTCCTGGCCCCCGTTTAGTGCGGTTTTAGAAATATGTTTTATGTTGCACAACAATATATTTTAATAAATATTTTTTTTAGTAAGTTTATTTTAATAAATAATAAAAATGAATAACTACTTTGTTGCATTAAAAAATTGTATTAATTAACACATATTACCTACTTAAAACTGTTATTATATTTAAAATGGTTCTATTAAACTGGGCGCAGATTCATTTGTTGTCCGTAACCTGTCTATTTTGAACAATATCTTTATAAATGTTTAATTAAAAAAATACTACAGTTGTAAGAAATAGGAGAATTTCAAATTTTTCATATTTATAATTTAACCAACTTAGTTTCCTCATAAAATTAAAGAACATAAAACTTATTATTACATCTAAACGATAATTGATAAAGTAAGAATTTTTTTTTATAATAAACTGATAACTTTCTCAGAAAAGTGCTCCCTCCTTATATATATACTACAAAACTATATTATATCGAATCTATTACCGTATGTACATGTAATACCAAAATTGGTTTTTTATAATATATAATGCATGCACAAGCATATTCCATAACATTAAATTATTTAACATTTAATTATAAAATGTTCGCATACGTTCAAAAAATCAAAGAAAGGTTCATGTGGTATAAAAACATGCCGTCATGCATAGTAAGTGCCCCTACCATTATTTAATGTTCATCGATGAATAGAATCTAAATTATAACGTAAGCGTTTTTTAATATGTTTATTTATTTATTGAAATCATTTTTTATTTATTATGGCTGTTACTACGAAAGTTTTCTCGCAGCAATACTTTGATAACTACTATTTTGCACTTTTTAATAAATTGAGGACGTTACATAAATTTGATTATTTAATATAAGCATTGCTTACCTTTTCAATCGATATTTGACAATTAGGTGCGTATGTTAATAGTTCAGATGCTCGTATTATCATTCAATACTGAACCACAAAATACTTTTGTAGTCTATTCTATATGTGAATAAAGTATTGTGAATTATGATTTAATTATTTAATAATAAACAAAATCATAATATTTAATACGTATATAAATATTTTTAAAATTTATTATTCAAATGTGGTCCGGAACATGTGAAGAAGGAGAGTAAGTTGACAGTTGCGTTGAAGAGTTTATATTGGACAGAGGAGTAAATACTATATATCTATATGCATTTTTGTATATATATACTCAATTGAGTATCAATTCGTCAAAATATATTATGATACAATTGGAGGCCATCTTTGAAAAATTACTGAAAAATAATGTTTGATTGAATAATATAATATAATAAATAATATTGATAGGTTAGACATATTAAAAAAAATTGATGATAAAGTGTGTCGAGACGAACTTACAACATTATTATTAGTGCTGGTGTCTCGAGAACATTTTTTAATTTGTATCTCGGATCTTTAGATCTTCGCAGATACGATAACATCTTAAAGTGAGTAAGCCTTCGCCGAAGCACTCAGATCGATTTGTTTATTTTTGGTACAACAAACTTAGTTGATTTATTAATGAAGTTTTGTGCGAATCAAAATGTATGCGACCAATTTGGTACAACGGTGTTTCACTTTGTTGCCAGAGGTTGCAGGGAATTAAGATGTCATCAGAAGACCGCAACCCCATACTTCGCAAGCATATCTTATATTTGGCACAACTACAGAGTTGAAGATATTCAATTTAATTTTTTTACACTCCCCCGGTAGGAGTGTTTGGGGGTGTCTAATTCTCACTGTGATTGACTGATAAATAATATATATATATATCGAAAGTGAAACCGAAAGTGAAACCGAAAGTGAAACTGAAAGTGAAAACGAAAGTGCAACCGAAAGTGAAACAGAAAGTGAAACAGAAAGTGAAACCGAAAGTGAAACCGAAAGTGAAACCGAAAGTAAAACCGAAAGTGAAACCGAAAGTGAAACCGAAAGTGAAACCGAAAGTGAAACCGAAAGTGAAACCGAAAGTGAAACC
>JAUZND010031747.1:0-22794 GCA_034780555.1 Coelogynopora nodosa
CTTAGTGACTATTGTTGGATACTTAGTGACTATTGCTGGATACTTAGTGACTATTGCTGGATACTTAGTGACTATTGCTGGATACTTAGCGACTATTGTTGGATACTTAGCGATTATTGCTGAATAACTATCGACTATTGCTGGATACCTACGAACACTTTTAAGATACTTATCAACAATGATCAAATACTTATCAACAATGATCAAATACTTATCAACAATGATTAAAAAATACGTATCAATACTTTAACTAAATAACTATTGAAAAATGAAAACACTTTTTTAAATATGGCTTGATATTGTTTAACAATTGAGAAAATCTTACCAACCATGAATAAATAAAAATAAAAACTGAACATATTTTTTAATTAAAATATTTCAATAACAAAATTTAAAAAATTATACACGCAATAAATTGAGCAAAATATTATTGAAATTTGGAATGAAAAGGCCTCTGATATAAGAATTTATCACAAAAATGTTCAAGTTAAAATCAATATCATTTCAAACAAGAATTATCTCAAGAGTTTCACAAGAGTTTCCATATTCACACAACCAGCTTCCTCTATTGAACGTTAGAATTAAGTTTAAAAATATAAATAGTCTGAATATGCTGAATAGACAATAACCGTGAATGTCAATATCGTTTTTCAGTTTTTAATTTTTTAAATTCTAATCCATATTGACAACTTTATAAAGGCTTGTATATTAATTATACTTGATTGAAAAGTCAAAACTCATTGAAAATTAAATCGGGCGTTATCAAATGCTATTTTCAATATAAACATTAATAAATTAACCAGCGTAAGATTTTTTAATTTAAATATTTAGAAACAAATGTAGATAACATGTAAATATTAAAAAAACATATATGTAAAAAAATTACAAAACGTAGTCCTAATGGTTAGATTTTTTGTGAATTATATACAGTTAAATATGATAAATATTTTATTGAATATAATAAAAAGCCAATACTAAATTTATGCAAAGATTTATGCAAATTCCAAATTTTAGGTGTCAATTTTTATTAAATATATATTAATTATCACCGTGAAAACCACTACAAAATTCTCCAAATTGTAGTATTATAATACCACCGGAAACTAAAATGGTATTCATTGAAATACAAATCACTAACATTTTTAACTAACGATATGCATAGAGCCTCAAAAGGAAAAGCGAGAATTGCTTGACTTACACGTCTCCCTCGGGGGCATACTTGGAGCCAGTGATCTCATAGTGCTTGATCTCCACATGATCGCTACCTTCATGTCCGTGACCGAACACGAACATCCGACACACAGACATCTGATTGGTCGTGAGCGTACCGGTCTTGTCCGAGCAAATGACACTTGTGCAACCCAATGTCTCCACACTGGGCAGGGAGCGCACGATGGCGTTCTTCTTGGCCATTCGGCGTGTGCCAAGGGCGAGGCAGGTGGTGATTACGGCGGGAAGACCCTCAGGAATGGCTGCCACGGCCAGTGCCACGGCGATCTTGAAGTAGTAGATGGCACCGCGGAACCAGGAGCCGCCGTGTGCGGGGTCGTTGAAGTGGCCGATGTTGATCGCCCACACTGCGATGCAGATGATGGTTATTACCTGGAGGAATGGAGGGGAGGATTGAGGAAGTGATGGGAATAGAGAGAGAGAAAAGAGAACCGTGTAGACGGAGAGGAGTGGGCGGTTCAGGGAGGTATAGGCTGTAAGAGGAAGGAGGGGAGGATGGCGAAAGAGGAGAGAGTGAGAAGAAAGAGAAGATTGAAATAGGATTCAATGAGGAGTGATAGATGATGAACAAAAAATAGACACGTGAAAATGAGAGGGAGCATAAAAACAAATTTGAAAGAGGGAGACAAATAAGGAAGGATACAGAATGTGGACAAAGTGTTATGAATAGGAGTATTTGAGAGCTATAAAATGAGGTAAATAAGTGTGAAGAAACGACGACATTAAACCAGAAAGTAAATGCAAGACGCAGCTAAAAGGTGTTTAATTAAGACAATTTTAATGTAAATGATGAACGTTGATCTAACAAAAGGATGTTTCCAATTTTATCTAAATATATTTGTAGCAATGATTCAATACAAAATTCACAAATATAGACTGAAACTAGAATATCATATTTGGATAAGTTAGTAAAAGTTACAACTGTTTGGGTTGTATGTTCTTTAAAAACAGATGTTTTTAAAACAACAGCTTAAAAAGAATAAAACACAAAGTTCTTGGAAAATCAAACAATTATCTTATAAGTTGATTCTATAGTCTATCAACTTTCATAAATAATTAATTTAACTTGTAATAGTTCAGAATACAATGTTTGCCTTCATATGAAAAACATGAATGGCTTACACACATGACTACAACACAAGAATTCTTTAAGAAACAAATTTTGAAATAGATTGACTATGTTAGTTAATAAATACAATGTTTTCCTAATTACGGTTGCTTAGTAGGAAATAAATATCTAATCATTGTTGTATAAAATTATCTAAAATGCACAAATATATCGACTTAAAAAGAATAAAACGATGATAAGATAAGGTTAGTCTTTGTTCGAAAAATAGAGAAATTGGTTGGATGCTTTTACAAAACATGTTAGATATATTTAATATTATATATTATAGGCCTATATATATATATATATACTGGCCAAATAGGCTTAAGGTAAAACCATTCTATACTATATAGAGAAGACCTTATAAATCTATTCCCATAATCTAAATACAAAAAAAGTTAGCACCGAGTCTTCAACTTCTCCTCTGCTTCCATCGCACTCCTCTCTCCTGCAAGTTGGTGGCTAAACCATCTGTAAGGTGCACAGCCGACCGAGGCAATACAGCGAGCACTAAACTAGATCGTTCGTCATGTCAACAGAACATATTTCCCCTCCCCGAAAATGCACTCGAAAGCTACATAGACGGCTTCTGGTCGTATTCATATTATCCCGAATTGGTCGGGTTGGTGTCCTGTGTATTTATATAGTACAGATATACCTCCCGCGAACATGCTCCCGCAATATTTCAAACTGTCTCCAATAACATGATAGCTCTACAACAGGCAGGCACTCGATCGAAGTTTTTTGAAACTTGTGCGCCCCCTTTCAGTGTAATATAAATATAGGAGGTACTGTTTAGTGTTTGCCTCCCTATAGATAGACGATATTCTTGATCGAAGAACGTGTCATCTCTATATTCAGCCAGAAATTCACGGATAGAGTCCTATGCATGCACGAAAAACGTGATAACACGATACGAGATGGGAATACATTATGGTAAATAGGATCGTGGCATCCACACGAGTGAGATGAGACTAGTTGTGAGTTAACGTTATGTACCTAGATTTGCCTGTATCGTATTGAAAGACCCATTACAAGGGTTCACTTTCATCAGAATTAGATGTATAATTAGGCTGCACATTGCATCGATTTGAGAAGTAAAAAAATCTACAACCGATATTCACAAGTAACATTATCAAAATATGACATATCACACACGTTAATTAACCTTCCATATAAAACAAATTCCCATAGCTGCTTACAGTAAAGGTTTTCAATGAAACAGGTTAAAATTTAGTCATTTAGTAAACTATCTACACTATTGACATAATATGTTACTATATTAACACGCTATGTATACTCAATAATAAAAAATATATTAAATTCTTGAGCACATAATATATAGATTTATTATTTTAATTTAACAAAATTATTTTCTTGTTTAATGCGATAATCCTCGTACATTGGAAAACGACAACACTCCAAATTATACAATATTCCAATTAAAAGATTATCTTGTAAAGCTTTTTTTTTACAAAAAATAGTATAACAACATGAATAAATGAGTACATTAATTACAATAATAAAAGGGTTTCCATAAAGAATGCAAAACTATTAACCATGAATTAAAATGTTTAAACATTTTCGGCAATACACAAAAATCACCAAATCTGGAATGAAATTGAAATAAATATACAGTCCTAGAGATAATTTTTTGACCTTCAAAAATATTTGACTGATATACTGTCAAATTGTGAAGTATGGAAATGGACTTATTTATACTAATATAGACCTTTTCTACTAAATATAAGCTAACAGGCTGAACACACACTTTTATTTAATTATACGATTTAGCGCTACAGAAAGATAGACATCTTATGAATGAGAAATTAACAAGTAAACGATTTAATAAAAAGAGAACCCTAAAAGATAGAGATGAAAAAGTTTCAACTGAAAATGATGTTCCATTTGAATATATTTCTGTGGAACAACTTAGTCTAGTGTAAGTATTAGTTAAATATTCAATTAATAATTTGTTTGTATTTCTATTTCACTGTCAATTCTACAACCCTATATTTGGAAATATTATGTTGATAGGATTATCAATAATTGACCAGAAATTTTTGACGTCATAATAGAACTGTGTTCTGTGTATATAAAATTGCGTCACTTCAATAACTAAAAACCTACCAAATACGATTTTTTAAATTATGTAAACGTAATTAAGGATAAAAAACCAAAATTTAAGGATGACATTTAATAATTTAAACTCCGGTTTAAAGACTGCTAGGATATCAAATTAAACAAATGTATCCTACATAAAAAGAAATGATATTAATAATTGAAATAACATGCCCTATAGACAACAATTATTGCATAAGCGGATAAATTTATATAAAACCTAATACACTGCTAATCTTAATGACATTTTAAAAAATCGTATTACGAAGTTATTTTGTTTCTTGGAAACAGAATTTATGATAATTAAAATTTATACAAGTTAATTTAATTAATTTTTTAAAGGAAACATAATGTGTAATGTTACATAATCGTGTAACATATTCAAGTTAAATAAATTCGACTATCAATAATTATTATATATGAATAGGAATGTCAGTTTTACTTCAAATTCTGACTAATGATACAAACAAATTGAATTATACAAAATTAACACAACAAAATAAGAAAAATATGGTGAAAGCATATAAAACTCTGAATCAGAATATATTGATAAAAAATAATAACACATTTTTTTACGAGGCTTTTACAACACATTTGATAACATTTAACGAGTAATAATTATTCTAACACACTATACAAAACAACCCCAGGCCTATATAATGTAAGACAATAAGTAA
Source organism: Coelogynopora nodosa (assembly GCA_034780555.1). Classification (NCBI taxonomy): domain Eukaryota; kingdom Metazoa; phylum Platyhelminthes; order Proseriata; family Coelogynoporidae; genus Coelogynopora; species Coelogynopora nodosa. The sequence continues at coordinate 5,137 of JAUZND010031747.1, forward strand.
CATACAGTAAATAAGACAATAACGCAAGAGAAATAACACATGTCAACAAAACATGAAACAAACAACACCACTGTACCTTGGAGAGCTGCGTGCCAAACTCGTCCAACTTCTGCTGCAGCGGCGTCTTCTCCTGCTCAGTGTCCATCATCTGGTTGCGAATCTTGCCAATCTCGGTGTTCAACCCTGTCCCCACGACCACCCCTCTGGCCTTCCCGGCCGCGATGTTGGTCACGCTAAAGAGCAGGTTCTTCTTGTCCTGGTTAACGGAGCGAGGGTCGGGCACTGGGTCCGTGTGCTTGATCACTGAGACCGACTCGCCGGTCAGGATCGACTGATCGACGCGCAGAGTGGTGCTGAAGATCTTGAGGATGCGGATGTCGGCCGGGATCTTGTCTCCCACTGATCACCGATAAATCACTGTCATTAATTTATTTGACGAAACCGGAGTTTAGCGTCCTGAATTCCAAAAACTAAAGAAGTCCATCAAAAATAATCTATTTAGTAAAATAAATACAGAATACTCTTAGGAAGAGATAACAATGTAGCAAACATGATATTCATTAAGTGTTACCAATATCTTCTGAAATCCAACACCATTGCTATGGTATGTTTTGTTTAGGCACGCGGTCTGCCAGCCATGATATCAATTCAAATATACTGAAACTGTAATTATTTAAACAATTTTTAAAATTTAGGATGCTAAAACCATGATTAATGTTTGCTATATTTTTATCTCTTCCTGCGCTTATTCTGCATTACTTTTACTTGATATAATAATATATTTTTGATGGACTTCTTTAGTTTTACTATTTTTTTAAAATTTAGGACTCTATACTTCGGTTTCGCCATTTATTTAACTGTGATTATTGTATCTTTCTAATTTAAATAAAATGTATTTTAAATATATAACCATTTGTACAACAAATTTAGGAGAGATAAAATCGGGATTCAAAATTTTTTAATTGATCGTTTTAGTCCAAATTTCTATTTGATTTTATATATACCGGTACAATTTGTTTTGTTTAAAAATACGAGGGGGCGTAATATATAGGTCAACTCATGGTTATTTCTACTTCAACATATTATAACAATTTATAGCAAGGTTTAGTAATGGTAACAAACAGTCACAAATAATGATATAATGTAAAATATAAGTACAAATAATATTTAAGACAAAACTCATATTATTATTTAATAAATGAATTATAAGAGAACATAATTTTTTTCGACAATAATAAAACACTTAAATAATTATTTTTAAAATTTAATTGTAATTGGATAACTGGTGATGTCTAATATGTTTGGGAAATTGGACTAACGTTCCTCTTGGCTTTCCCAACAGCGTTTGAGAACATTTGAGAAATATTTGTGCTATACAAGTCCAGACAAAGTTAAGACCTTTCCGTATATATCATTTCATATCAGGGAAAATGATAATCAAGCCTACTTATAATGGATTCTAGAACAATTATCTATGACATTGATAAATTGACAATTGTTAAAAAGTATTTATTTCTAAGTCCGAATGTCGTACTAAACCTTATGTCACTATTATAACTGGGTTACAATTAATAAAGTAATTCTGAATAAAACAGAAAAATTTAAATATACTGTATTTTTAATGTTTTACTTGTATTATACCCTTTCCTAAAGAAAAAAATAGTATTGACGTAAATTTGTAAGTACTTGTTCACACGAAAAACACTTTCAAACAGACTAAATGTCACCGAATCTAGCCCAGTATCACTTTCAAAGGAGTATATCATTATAGAGTTCGTAAACATTTAAACAACACACAAAGCGGTATGGAGAAAGGTAATCGCTTCTATGTCTAGTTTAATGAGGAGCCTTGTTTTTTCTTCTAGTTAAACGTTTAAATATTTACACTGTCAGCTGTTAACAGGTGTTTATAGCTTGCTTGCGTGTTACAGTGCGCCCTTTTAATGGTGTGTATATATTTCTTCATTAGTAAAATATGAACTGACTGAAGCTTATTAATGAGTGTTAAATGCCATACTTGCTTAGGTATAAGAATAGAATACTCCTGATGCTCTGATATTATTTATATAATAATATAAAGCACACATTATTATATTATAAAATTGTAATGGTACACTAGACTTGTCAAACTACGGAAGTTCAAAATCGGGACATTATATGTTCTAACTCAGATTTGGGATGTAGTGGCAAAGTTAGGGTGGCAAAGCATGATAACATCTGGCCATATTTACAATTATTTAGGTATTAGTTTATGTTCTCTTTTTATTACGGATAATTTTACAGAAAGTTGATTATCTTATCACTTATTTTAGTTTATTGCATATTTAATTAAAATTAATTGTGACTCTCAAAACAAAATTTTAACAGGGCTAAAATGTGACACAAGAATGTAAATTAAATTAAACATATTATAATCAATACCAATATGCTATATATGAAAATAAATAAAACATTATAATGCATGGAAACAGTTTTTTTTATAACAGATATCTACCCTAACTAAATATATATATATACCATTCTATAATTGTAATCTTCAATTATGATTACAAATCGGGACATTCTATCACCTTTACGGGACAGTGAGCGGTCTGATATACCACCGTTTAGTACCAGACCGCTCGTTATTTTTTCACAACGATTTTTGTAAACTTCTTTGAAGGTACACCTCAACATAACATTGATATTTTACTAAGATAACCCTTAAATCAGTTCTCACTTTCAAAATAGAATATTTCATATTTAGGAGAGAAATTATCACAGTTTTAGAAGCATAAAACATGCAGTACATAATATACAAGAAACACGAGTGAACCAACCTGAGACATCGACAATGTCCCCGGGGACTATCTCCCGAGCCTTGACGCGCTGAATACCTCGCGAGCTTTTTCGGATAACTTTGGCAATTTCCGGTTCATACTCTTTCAGTGCTTCAATAGCGGACTCTGCATTGCGCTCCTGGATGTGATGCAACAGAAAACAATAACGGTGAATTGATTGTTTAACATGCTTGTTTTGATACATCAGGTACAATGTCCTTATTAATTCATGATAAATATGTAATAAAAAGAAGGAAGAAAAAGATAACATGTAAAATAATACTTAAATAAGTGTAAACATGCGCAGATGTTTCGAAATATAATTATCATTTAGTAGACATATAAAATAATTTTAATAGAAGTAAAATATAAAATAATTAACACTCCAAACATTTATTAAAATTATAGTATGTCTACCGAAGCAAAAGGAAACATCTGGACATCTTTACCCTTGGTTAAGTATAATTCTATATAATAAATTTTTAAAGAGATTGATTTTTCACACAGTGTTTTGTTTATGGCATTGTGTATTTATTATCACTACAACCCCCAAATTAAAATTTGAAACGTTCTAAAATTATCATAAGAATGATGCACAGAATAAAACGTACATATTTATTATACATTACATAAGAAATGTAATTAAATGTAAATAAAAATAATAATAAAATATTCAATAAAATAAGGACTACATAACTTTTAATCATTCTATTCTCTTCTAAACAACTGGAAAAAGAAAAATTTAATATTTCAATATAAAAACCTGACTGATTTTTTGTAGATTTATATTTATGACAAAAACACTGAAATATTATTTTTATTATGTCTGTATAAATGGAATAAGGAATCTAAAAGAACTGTTATTTCTTGAGGAGAAAATAGACTATTTATGTTTAATTAAAATGAACAGTTTACAAGTATAAAAATAAGCACATTGATCTGTAAAGTAATGTGTATGTCAAAATCCATGATATTACAGCATATATTATATTGTAATCTAATAAATAGTGCGCATTAAAGCTAGAATCCGTAAAATAGAATACCGAAATATACAGTCACACAGTACTATAAAATGATACATTTAGCGAAACATCTTCAGATTTCGATATTGATTATACTACATGAATCGAACAGTCAATATGAATGCATAGAAAGTATTTCTATAAGATAACAATAAAAGCTAAAAGCATGGATTAAAACATAGTAAAATTATTATACAATGTACAACCCTTCGTAAAATATTCTACAAAGTTGCTGGGACTATAATGGAACATGCAATTACTATACAATAACAGATCAATAATAATATTTATTCAATCCATGTAGATTGTCATTCAAGTTAGAATGACTACTTAAGAGTCGCTTATTTTATTATATGAAACCGTAATGTAACCATTGGTTACCAAAATACGTTTGAAGATCAAAGTATATAACTGCGCCGTCCCTCTTTTTTTAGAATATGTTTTAGCAAGTGTTTCCCTCTGAGTGTTGTTTCAAGGATATTATAGAACAAAATATTATACTAAACCTATCAGCCGTGAAGTTTGGACAAACGCATATAAAAACCAACCACTTACCTGCCATACTCCCACAATAGCGTTAGCAATAAGAATGAGGAGAATCACAAATGGCTCAACGAAAGCTGTGATCGAGTCATCTTCATTTTCGAAAAGTGCCAGAACCTAGGATAGTGGATTATATGTAGTATGTATTATTAATATTACCAATAATATAATTCTAAATAATCGTCTAATTAAACTTTACAAAAAGGGACCGAAAAAAATATGTCAGAAAAATAATGACATTAAATAGTTAAAATTACTTCAGCTTTACAAGTATTAATCATATATCCAATATAATTGAAATACATTTATTAAAAGTATATACAATAGTTTTGAGGTTGCCCGTCAAAAAGAGAATATTAAAAGACATAAAGTGAATTTTAAATATATTGTATTCAGTCAGTTCGATTTAGACAGTTCATATTTTGGTGTATTTCAAGAGTTACTACTTTTATTGTCTCTGTTACGTGAATTTTGAGTCTTTGCGATGTTTGTTATTTGATATAAACATCTATAATTTACGGAATTTTGTAAAATATACTTTTATTTTGTTCCATAATTTCAAATTTTCATATATGGTATGAAGTATCATTTTACAACGCGTAAAATGCATGCACATATTAAAACACATAAACACGTAACTATTTTTAATAATGTATCGCAACTAATAAGAATTAACAAAAGTAGTTGGTTTTAATTAAATAATAATTTTTTAAACATATTAACTGTTTTAACTCGTCCCAATGAGGGGAAATCCGCGAAAACATTTTTTTTATAGTAAATGGTTTTCAATATCTTTAAATGATGTAGTCGACATATTATTGAAGTTAGCCAAATACAGCGTTATAATTCTACACATATGAACAGATTCGTGAAGATGAACATACTAACAATTTCGATACATCCCTAAAAGCATATCAGTTTACTTTTTATCCAGGAAGCACTTTAATCAGCTTCTCATTTATATAACTTTCTCTAATTATATCTTAATTTCAAAACTATGTATGAAATTCACTAAGTTTAATACCATTATTTATTTAGACACATAAAATAACTTTTAAATATTTTAATTTGATGCTAATACAATTAACTAAATTATGTTTTAGACGTGAAAAATTAGTTAACCTTTTTAAGGGATATTGTAAGGCAAGTAAAAGGTCTATAAAATCATTGGATTTTCTTTAACAATTATACGATCGTTATTTAACTGTTCCAATATCGAGTCCGAATTGTTTTTATACATATAAAAAATTGCTTGTGATAATTTTCAGTAAGAAGCTTGAATGGGTGGTTTAATAAACTCAAAAATTATTTTTAAATCACTTGATCCAAAATCAATATAATATCGCACACAATTTCAACAAAAATATTTCTATATATAAATAATAGACTTACTGATTTACTTATTTAATGAGACAACTTATTAACGATAGCTAAAAAACACTGGTTAATTTGATTTAGTAGTCTCATTATAAAAAAATTAATAAATCAGGTTTCAATATTTATAGAATCCATATAAGTTAGAAATTGTTTATTAAATAACACCTAATAAGGTAATGTCATAAAAAAGTAAGGAAATATTATTAGGAAAATTCTGAGATATTTAATAAAAATTAATATAACCAATTGTGGTGATTGGACAGTATATATAAATATTTAGAAAAAATTGACATTTTAGATATTTGTTAAGCAACATATTTCAAACGCAAATATATTAATAAATGTTAATTAATAGTGTGGAAAATAAAGCTATAAGGTGTATTTCATGTATAAAGATGAAAGTGATATAAATATATAACAAAACAAAAGGTTATTCAAAAACTCACAAAAGATATTACAGCGGCAAGAAGAAGAATTTTGACCAACAGATCGTCAAATTGTTCCAAAACCAATTCCCATAGAGATTTAGCTAAAATAGATCAAATACCTCATTGAATTTAGATGGACCATAACAACCTTTTAAATAATATAAGATCAAAAAAAACTTTTATAGTTCTATATTATTAGTTAAAAAGTATTAATATAAACTAAATTATATTTATCGATTTTTTAATGTTTAAATATTTTTCTTATATGATTTTGTAAAATATTATTATACTTACATTGTACTGGTATAAAAAATAACCTGAATTACTATAAAAGAACAAACATAAAGATGCAAAATGCGAAACATACAAATGATTCATATACGATTTTAACATATAGCTGCCAGCCTTGTAAATAAAACGTAACTAAATCAGTTTATAAAACATTCGACGTTACAATAATGAATTGGTTCAAACGGGCTGAATTACGAACACGAAGCTAACATCGATATTAAATTATGTTAGGTATACAAACAGCTAAGTGTTAATTGATCAGTATTGTCAACTAATTGTTAACATGTTTAAGTATAAATTTTATATTAATATGGAATTTACCCATACAAACATCAAACATTTATTGAATACAAGTTTGTACCAATATTAGAACACCTGTTTAAAATGCAAGTATTATATTTTAAAGCAAATACAGTACACTTAATTTAAATATACTTCTTTATATAACTATATGTGTGAATTGTAAAAAGTGTAGTGTTCAATTAATCAATCAAAAAGAGTCAACAACAAACCAGCTGAATACAAATCAGTTAACTAGATCAGTAAAAGGTCAATAAAGTGTCGCTGGATAAAAGGAGCAGGTGATTCTTATAAAAAGTTAAGTATAGGAGTATTTCTTATGGTTTTACAACTTAAAATCAGTTACTGTAATCAATCATTAGAGTTACCTTTTACTGAAAATTGTATCTGATCTCAAAGCTGTCATTATACTATGAAATATGCAGCAATTAATTCTTTTATCAACCGCATTAAATTATACGCGCTGATGCATTAGGTCACTCGCTTGATGTATTTTGTAGCAACTATATGCAACACGATTTTAACAGAATAAAGATTGTATAAAAAAGCCAATATTTGATTTCAATATGATTGATGTCTATGTTATTTAATTAACAAAATAACTTTAAAATAAATTTCTTAAAATTAAATAATAATCAAACTGCATTTGAATAAATTTATAAAATAAGTCTTCTCAACAATTACTTCGGATAAATGAATTTAGAACTCATGTTTTGATGTAATAATATTTAATAAATTAATATTTTATGAGCAGAACCTGTTTATTTTATTAAAATGTTGATAACACTTTACTTTAAGTGGATATAAAAAAGTCTAACCAAGTATCATTCGAAAACTGCTTAATAACATAATGATAATTTATGTTTTACTAAAAACAATTTAAAATAGTATTATTGTTAATCTATAGCGCTATATTATATTACCGCTAGCGGTAATCATTTAGTTACACTTTATATAATGGAATTGTCACCAAAATACTTTAATACAAGGACTTCGTTCATTGATATAGATTATTTTCTTCAACGAACTATACAAGAAATTCCAGAACATATCTTTAAATGTATAATTATAAAAACAGGATTATACTTTAATAAAAATTTTGAATCAAAATAACTAACACTCGTATTTTTTTAATGTATAATTTTATCATATACTAAAATTAATATTTTATAATAAACACAGTGATTTCTTTCTGCATCCTAAATGTTAAAGTTATTTTAGTATCGAGAAAATAAAACTTATTTAAAATAGAAAACAAAACAATAAATGTTATACAGATATAATTAAATAAATGATTGAATAAATAGCACTATCATAACAATATTAGATTAGTTTATAATAAATACAAAAATCAATTTAACCTTTGCATATTATAAAAAAATACATTATTTAAAGTCTAACATTTATTTATATAGGCCTAGATGCATTATTTTAAAAGTAAGGAAGTGTTTTTATTCAAGCAATTTAATTGATTTTAATTGTTAAGCCTAACATTTCTAAAACCATCTACATTACAAAACAATTAAAAGGAGGAAAACGCAATATTATTTATCTTAAAAGATATATATATATATATGCTAATAACTAATATATACGGAGAGAAAATTTATATATATTTTCATGGTGAAATATGATAATTTAATCAATTATTCTAATGTTAAACAACATATTAACTTATCACACCTACCTTCTTCCACAGGAAGTTCTGGAAATGAAAAATAATTATGTATAAGAAAGATTAGAAAAAATCATAATTAAACAAGGAAATTAAATATATATATCTCAGATTCACATAATTATAATTAATAAGTTAAATTTGACAATCTGCGCATTTATCGATTAGTGGCTAAATATATGACAATGTATTAATTAATGTATAGGTAATCAATAGTAAAAAATACATAGTAAAGTCCCAATAAAGATTTTTGTTTTTTTAATCAGTGAAATTAATAATAGTATAGCGTGCTATATAGTATATTATACAAAAATGTAATCTATAAAACTATTTAATTAATGACAATTATGTTCAAAGTAATTACATAGCAAAACTGTGTCAGAATTAATTGGAATTTGTACTATTAATATAATATATATTTCTTTCAATAAATGATAGATTTAGCATTTACAGATTTTTAAAATTATATTTTATCAGCTTTGAATTAAAATGATATTAAACAAACAAAGTAAACGTATATCCAGCAAAATATAAAATTAGTTTAGTTAATTAATTATTATTTGAACAATGCTCTTAAGTTTCTATAATTAAAATAATCTAAAAATAAAATCTGTGTAGGTTGTTTTTTTTAGTTTATATAAAAATACAAACAATTAATTATATACCTTCTATTAATAGTGACTGAGTCATCCGAATTAATAAATATTGTTAAAAAATCATAATGTGATATAGGAAATAAAATATGCTATATAATTGATTGAAAAGAAATTGTCCAGTTAAATATTAATAAATAGCATTTATAATCAGACATTAAAATTAATTACTATTTATAATTAAAAACTAGCAAATACTGCGCACCGTAATTGAAACAAAAATATTTGTAGCTATAAAAAGTTTTTCTTAACCATTTAATCTTAAAATGTATTAGATCTTAAATGACCACTTAATGAATGTTAAAAGAAAAATAATTCTACAAACTAAAAGATTGTTTCAATTATCAAACAGATTATTTAATAAATAGAATACATACCTAATATATATCACCATGAAGTAAGAAATTATATTGTAGATATAGGCTACATTATGTATAATTTTACAAAATAAATGTTAGATAAAATTAAAATTAGCTATGCTGATACATGCACCTTAAATTATATTTTTTCGTAGAGGAATTATTCGACACAGAGATAACTTGGTTATACATGCCGAAAATTAATTTAATTAACGGTATAAACATGGTTTCAATAATTATTATCTTTGAATTAAGCTTTCTTTAGCAATTATTCCAAAGAAAAATGATACCGTAACTGGGGGAAGAACAAAAGCAAGAAATTAAATAATTATATTTTATATAACTAGAGTAATGATTATTACTTTTATATGAGTAAAGTTTTATGGATAATATAAAATTCTGTGAAAATTCCTTCATAACATTTTAAATTATTGCAACAGACTATAGAGTTGGCTTATAGAGAGCACGACTAAAATTATGTATTTAAAGTTATGAAACTAAATAAAAGAATTTCAGAAATATATTTAAACAATTATGAATAATAAAAAAGTACAATTAATGCAAAAATTGTCGGCGCTACAATTTAACATATTAAATGAAAACTATATTTGTATATTAAATAAAATATGTTCACATTTGCAGCTAAAATAGGAAATACTCGTAATATTGCAATATTCTGTAATATAATATATAAAAAAGTTATTCAAAAAGTCAAATGCTTACCATTAGGACCATAAGTGTCCATACTTTGTTTCACCTGTTCATCGGTAAGGCCAGAATCTTCATCAACATTGAAAAAATTTAGGACTTCGGTGGAAGTTTTAGTGAAAGCAGTGTCCATTTTTTTATATTATAGTATGATCCTACTAATAGTGTTTTAAGAAAGAAAAAATAGTTCAGCGATTGGTTTTCAGTTATCTGGAAGAAATAAAATAATAATAACTAAAGACTGTATGTACTCAAGGAGAAAGTATCGAGTACAGACATCCGGTCTGAATTGAGTCCAAAACTTATCTGTAGGTATGTAAATTCGATTCAGTATTTTATTCAAAAACAATACATAAAGTAAGAGTTAAGTATAACATTTAGAAGCGATATTTATGACAACTATTTAAATAATAAATTTACAATAAATAGATACTAAACGAAGAAATATCGGCGATTTATTAAAACATGTAATGCTAAAAGAAATTAAAAAATATCTAAATCGATAACATCACTTTGGTTTTCATATTGAATTTACGTGAAATTATGTAGACACCATGCTAAAGAAGTATTTAAAAATTAATATCAAAAATATATGCATTAAAAATTATAAATTAAATAATCTTATTTTTTCCAACTAACAAATCGATAGACATTTTTTTAAACATGGAATAGCGAAACATTTTTCGGAACAATTTTCTAATGTTAATAAAGAACTTTTCCAATAAACTAACCAATATTTCCTATTTCCAATATCTCCTATTGAGTCTGTCTATCCAGATTTAAAAAAACAAGTTCAGTATTATAATCTGTTAAATGTCCCTGAGGGATTTTAAATATGAGAGAATCAGAAGCATTTTCGTTGACCCGATTGATTGTAAATCTCATTATATTTCATTTATAGGAAATATTTATTTCAGTTTTTCCGAATAATTCCATGTTCTAGAATTATGCTCAAAAATGTATAATGTTTGATTTTGAATAGTTTTTTAATGTACTTCATTTTATCACCATAGTTTAATAATTAGACTTGACCATCTATTTCGATTATGTAAAAATCTGTAAATCAACTCAAGTTACACAAATATGTTCGAATTTTTAATGAAATAGATTATATAAATGTATATCTAGACACTTTTGAACAATTTTTGAATCGCATTATCCATTATATTTACAAATAATTTTAACAGGATATAATATTTTAAAGAATACTATATAATAAATAAAATACTTTGTATATCTTACAGGATGTCATACGCAATTAGTTCAGTTTGTACAAATGGATTTTTTAATCTTAACTAGATTTTATGTAAATCGACTCTTATATGGAGTACCTAGTGAGCCTTGTAAAGTACTACTGTGATGCTACGTTAATGAGTCCTAAAAATAACGACAAATAACGAAACTAAGCTGTTTAAATCTTCATGCCTGCCAATGAATATGCTTCAGTAGTATAGTTGAAAGATTTCCTTTTTCTTTTCTAATTTTTAACCCAAGTGTTTAAATAAAAATTATATAAAAACCGAAAAACCGTTCTAATTAAATAATATTAGTGACGTTTCTATTAGCGATTTGCCATGATTTATAGTTATAGCTTATCGAAATATCAGCAAGTGCATTTTTAATTTAAAATAATATCTCATAATGTAAGAAAATAATGCAAATAATATCGGTTATTGATTGCATTATTAAAGAATTTTTTCTACGTTGGGGATGTTTATCAGTTAGTTCACAAATATAAAAATAATTAACATGAAAACGATATTGATAGTTAAATATAATGTTTAAAATTGTTATTATTTTACAAAAGATTAATTTTTTTTCTATTACTGTGCGAATAAACCAATTATTGTTACAACTCAGTTTATTTTATTCCTAAATTAAAACTGTACTTATCATTAATATAGAATAAAATTAATTTTAGAAAATGTATTTGAAGGTTACAAGCAAGAAAAACAAGGTGCTTATAAAATTTCGTTTTTTATAGTAACTACAAAAAATATAACTTACGAAAATTAATCCTAGAGGCGGTGTAAAGCTAACACGAGGTCATTTTTTAAATAAAAAATATTTGAAAGTAGATTACATATTTTTCAAATTTAATGATGTTTCTTAAAAGTATATTATATGACGAAATATTTTTTATATAGTAAATGATACTATTATAAAAGCATTAATATTAAATTTATCAATATAAAATAAACATTAGTAAACATATAAATTAATATTTAACATATTCAAATTATTTTTTGTTTTACAACATTTAATAATGCTACAATCATGTAAAATTCTTTAAAAATTTGGCAACTTATAAAGTATTTGCCTCATTTTGATAAAAAGTTGTATAGTCCATATTTGTAAAAAATGTATTATATTAAAAAAAAATATGTGACACGTCGTTAAATTAAATGTTAGTATTAGTATCATCCATCTTGGGGGTTGTACTTTTTAAATGATTTAAATAGTCAGTGAATAATGAACATTTAAATATTTAATAACCGAAAAAATTCTAAAAAAGAAGTTACATTAAATACATGAACGAAAAATTAAATATAGTTAATCGATACGTCTACAATATTTTTCAGTTTCAGAGAAAAACATTTTGTACAACGTAGATAAAAATACACAACTAAAACCAACCACAATAAAATTTAGTATTGATACCTACGATTTTTAACATTAAAAATAAACTATAAACATAATCAATTAAAATAAATTATTAAGAATTCGCCAGTATCAATACCAACACGTACTTACCCTATATGAAGGATTTGCACCACAGCAATGTACTAATCTTTTCAAACACTATCTCCACGCATCACTGAAAAGGATTCAATGACAAACCTTTCTGTTGTATATACACTGACTGTTATGCTTTCCCCTCGTCGTCTTTTTCGCGTTGTCTTTTACTTGGCCTAACAACCGTAATGTGTCGAACGCTCACAAACTGTCATTCGATGATGATTCGACATAGTACACTATCGGTGTGTAGTGCATTGATGACGCTCACTTATATCCTGGACTAACTAACTAACATCGAGGTAAGTTAAAGCTGCTATACAGAGGCACATATTAGGGTTCCCAAGCAAGGAGTCAGATTTGAAGCTTCACTACAGCCTAACTACGCTTCATGTATCGTATGTGTGTGTCTTTACATCTCACCAGCATGAATCCTCAATCTTGCATTCTAGTATTCGGAAAAATTCACCTCTTTCGAATATGCGCTCACAGTGTTGCTGTTAACGGAGCAAACTATTGACGCACTGAATATTATCAAAAACATGCGGAAACATTTTCTGGTATTTCAAATAGAAAGCAACTAGCATAGGAGACAGTGCCTGATACACCAGATTTTCACATTTTTGCACATCACATACAATAAGGAGAAAAAAATGGTGTGTATATTTATGTTATATATATATATATATATATACACGGCCGCAGCAGTAAGCTAATTGAATGCGAAAATTTTTTATCTGCACTATAGTGGAATTACAAAAAAAATATTTTTAAACTTTAATTAGCCGCCATACCGCATTACCTGATAGTAGGACAAAACTTCATATATATCCTCATTATCCAAAGTTGGCAAATAACATACAAGGAGATACAGGAGTTACATATAGGTAATTACCTGCTATGGAATGTATTTGAACTAATTTGATGCATGCGTTTATTAGCCAAACTTGACAGTCTAGATGTAAGATGCTGGACAATACGTAGTCAATATTATTAATCACATTTGTAGGGCCTACAGAGAATTTTCTTGAACAAAAAGCGAGTTTATTATAACTGGAAAATATTTGCCGCATAGTTTGCTTGATATAATTTTTTAATATATTTTAGCGAACATTTTAATTGTTGTATATTTGATTAACGTTGTAACAACATTACTATATCAGTAATTCTTAGTTAATATATTTAATTACGTCATTTTTTTAAAGTTTACAAAATTAATCTTTACTTAGACCACAGCAAAATTCAAATTACATTGTAACTGAAACGCATGATATTGCAAAATGCACACTAACTTTAAACTTGGCGTGCTTTATTAAAATAGTGTACACGCTAACATCAGAATTTGAATTTAGCAGTTGTCTAAATAGGAAAAAATCATGAATTAATGCATTAAAAAGATCAATACAATCCGCCTTCGGAGTTGTGTATTCATACTTCGAATGCATTGTTCGCAACATTATCCTTTACATATACATAATAATATTATTTATTCGGATCTTATATAACATAGTATTACTCAAACATTCATGAGTTATAGTTGAAATATGTATATTATGTGCTCGAATAAACTATCGAATTATTATGATAACATATAAAGTGTTCTAACTTTTCAAAATCTACAATATATTTATTTACTATATAAAAAACTTTAATTTAATGAAATGACTGATTCCATATAATTATATTATATTATCTTTATTTATTTTTTATTTAATATTTTAGGTTTTATTATACACGATTTTATTATAGTTCATTTTTATAGAAATATACTTTTATACTTCTATAATATACATTTAAATAATTATAATGAGCTTAAAAATTACAAACCACTGTCAAAGCACTAATATTGCAAAGCGAGTGAATAAGAGAAATACACAAAATCAGAATTGTGAATATTTCCAAAAATAAAAATATATACAATTATACTATATATATAAACGTAAAAAATTGCAACACCATTTGAAATATATTAAATTGTAAACGAATTAATTGAAACAATCTTTTTATAAAGTTGTAAAATACTGTTTACAACTGTTTACAACAAATAAGAGTAATATTTGTTATATTTTAAATAGGATGTTTTATAATAAATTTTTTTCTTATGAATGGCACTACATAAAAGCCTTTTATTGGTAAAATATACCCTACACTATGTATCTTTAAGCTTTCAGTCATAAGTACATAGCATTTTTTTATTTTCAGTTTTATGCTTCTAAAGAAATGTATACTATATTTTCATATTAACTTACTTTAATAAACATTATAAAATATAATATATAAATATATCTGCTTAATATAAATGAACTATTTCTATAAATTGTATTAAAAATAATTACAAATATAACTTGGTAACATGATAATAATAATAATATATATTATTATTTGTGTGTGATAAAAACTTATTATCTTTTATTTTATATTATTATCTTTTAAATTAATCTAAACTAATAGATGTATACAAAATAAAGAGTGCGAAAATTAATAATAGCTTCTTTAATTTAGCCGCGAATATCTAAATCATTAACTATTTTATTAAATTATTTATATATAATATAAATATACTAAAAGTTAAAGTAATTAAAACTACATTAGGTACATATAAAATAAATAGTATGTCGTTTTATAATAATATAATATATATTTAATTTTACATGACAGCTAGTATCAATAAACATTAATTAAATAAATTATAATAATTAAATGAAAAATAAATAAAATGTCATTCTACTCTAGGATTATTTTGAATTAAAATAAAATACATATCATATCATATATAAAATAGATAAAATATTGTCCATTTTTATAATTAATAATATACAGTTAATAGGGAAATGGTTATTGATTATAAATATAAAAGTTTATTGTATTACGCATAATCTATCAGTCATTGCAATATTTAGAAATGTCAAAAAAGGGATATAATTTAGTTAATCTTATAGAAATAATTTTATAAATATACTAAATTAGATATTATTTTATTCATCTTATTATTATAAATAAAGTATTAAACAGGTATAACAAAAGAGTATCCTAATAATGGACTGTATCAGTAAAAATGAATAAATTAAACTATATTATTAATGGTAATTTTATTAGTCATTAAAAAATGTATTGTACTTAATAATAATAATATTAATTGTTAATTATTAATTGTATATAAAATAATAATTTTATTTGTTATAGTAATAACAAATATTTTTATTTTGTTATTACTTCATAATCAGATTTTATCCAGTAAGTTATAGATAAAGCAATATGCCTATGACATAACTGAGAACCATTTTACTTCCTGAATTTCATGAAGAAGTGAATAAAGGCAGTTATTTTCCATTATATTTTGTATTCATTTAGTATATTATGATATATGTATCTTCTATAGACAACATGTATTTTACAATCTAGTTGGTAAATTAGTTGGAAAATGTAGATGGTATTCAACAGTTTTGTTTCTTATAAATAATTGCTGCTTGTAGAAAATGAATAGTTTAGAGATACATTAGGAAATCAACGCTATGTTTAATTTGGTTAAATGACAGGAAAAATCTTATCTCTCATTGCATCATCAAAATTCAGTTCTCAACCGACAAGAAAGAGGATGGGACAACACACATTTTCAGATGTTATGCTCCTACCAACATGTCGCAAAGAGACACGGAAGATTACTTTAACAAAGCATTGAAAACTTCCCTTGCAGAGATTGCTTTCACATCCTGGCTGACTTAAATGCTCGTCTCGACAGACGATTTGTCACTTTTCCCGCCAATAAAAATGCTAACAATAACTTGCTAATTTTATGAGTGATCTAAACTCCTTTTCAACCATGTGTGAAACTCAAGCGTTAAGATTTCACACACAGGTTCTGGAGAAGTCCCGCATCGATCATTGCTTGGCGCGTAAACACTTCACTAGCTAGTCTATCATCAACTGATGTCTGCACTCACCCAAGGCCCCCAATCTCACCATCGTCTTTTGCGAGTAACAGTACAACTATGCTACGCAACACAAATAACTATTAAGAGACAACAAATCCTCAATTATTCATATCTAAATGACCCTGAGGTAGCTCAGCAGGTTGTTTCGACAATAGGAAACACCACTGACATTTATAGGAACTTTTATGCAACATAAAAGTCAGCGTGCAGGCAACTTCTTCCCACGATCAAGGTAGAAAAGAAGAGCAAACCGAAATAATAGTGACAAGCAAGAAATCCAATGAAATCCAATGGACCCCACAAAGAGGGCAAAGACGTAACCAAAGAGCTCTATCGTCTCTAATAAAACAGCCTTCAATTTATTAATTGAAATAAATTGATATATGATATACTCGTAACTGCTTTTAATTAATAACACTTCACTGAAAAAAATTGGCTGATAATTATCAATACAAGCTATCACTGGCTGATAATCATGTGGTACACTGTCTGATAATCACATGGTACACTGTCTGATAACCAAGTTGACAATTTAAAAGGATTATGGTTAATAGTCAAAAAAGGGTACTATCATTTTGTACTGATGAAATATACATAAAAACTGTGCAAACTTGCAAATTATATGATCTATTTACAGGCCCGTATTTAGAGACATGCGCACCATGCGCACGCATGCCCCTCAGGATTTCTAAAAAAAATTATGTATTTATCTTGAATTGTGAATTAATTTTGAGAAGAAGGATACACAACAAATCTATGAAACTAATCACATATAAATTTAAAGTAAGTTTATTTATTTTTATTATTTAATTGAT
>JAUZND010031758.1:0-22792 GCA_034780555.1 Coelogynopora nodosa
AAAACGATGCCACCAAACATCAACAAAACACACATTTAGTATATTCTGTAGAACAAGAAAATATGGTCAACAGTCACACACAAAAGCCATGTTATATTCAAACAGAATCATGATATAGTAAATTGCAACAAAAAGATTAATTCTACACAAAGAACTATCCCTGTTGAGGACAAATCATAAACAACTAATTTTGACTGTAAAAAGTTGTCATATCCACTTAACTCCAAAGAACTATTAGAAAAAGATCCAAACTTTGCGATCGCTAATGAATCGATAGCTCTAAATAAACACTTGATTGATAATACTAAAATGGCCTTAGGCAGAATAAAATTTCAGTTAAAATGGCAGTTACAATAAAATCTAAACCTAATGGTTTATCCAATAAAAATTGATGTTCCGCTTGGACTGCTTTGTTAGATATGCTAAGCTCAGTTGAATGCATTGTCTACAAAACTGATAACAAATATAATGAAGATTAAATTTCAAGATAACATAACCTAATTATTATGTCAAGCGATAAACATATTTCTAAACATAAACATAAGTTAAATTACGATGAGAAGCAGGCAATAAAAAACTTATTGACAATAACGATCTAATAATTAAAAAGATTGATAAATCTAAGGCAATATCAATGCAAAATAAATCTGGCTACAATGAGAAAATGTTAAACAAACACCTATCAGATGCTGCAACATAGAAGTTAACAAAATCGCCTATTGTTAAAATTGATCTGTACAGTATAACAACTTTGGACAAATATTGTTAAACGAAAGTGTCTGTCAATGAAACATACTAATCTTATGAAGGCGCAACAGTCAAGAGCAGTGTAATTTTATGGTT
This sequence comes from Coelogynopora nodosa, assembly GCA_034780555.1. NCBI lineage: Eukaryota > Metazoa > Platyhelminthes > Proseriata > Coelogynoporidae > Coelogynopora > Coelogynopora nodosa. Next base: position 844 of record JAUZND010031758.1, read on the forward strand.
TATTAAAAGACAATAAAAAATGTAATGACAAACGACTTTACCCACAACGACCAGTATTATAGTAGCAGGGTGTAATACATCGACGGAAAATTCTCATGGTTCTTTGAGTAAATCTTACATAGCCTTTTATTACATCATATACCATCACACCTGGATAGCGAAGATACATTAATTTCACTAATCAAAGAATTTGAAATTACGGTTAAAGAAAAAGGCATATGGTTTTCATTAGATGTTGTTGCCTTATATACATCTATCCCATTGGACGCAGCTATCAAGGCAATAATGGAATTGTGACCAAACACAACATGTTGAAGATTTTGAAAAATATTGTGTTTTTTTACATGAATATTTTTTATATTATTATATACATATATATACATTTAAATAACATTTTCATAAAAATTTTGTTCGTTTTGGAGAAGATTTATATAGACATATAAGTAGAGTATATAGCTAGATGTGTAATAGATTGGCTCCACACATTGCAATAATTGTATGCACCACATAGAAACATAAGCAATAGAAACTTCTCAATAATATCGTCTATTTTTATATAAAAGGTATATTGATGATTGCTTTTGAAGTTAAAAGATTTAGAGAAGATCGAACTACTCTCTTAATTTTTAATACATAATATGAATTCTATACATCCAAATATCCGTTTTACAATCGAAACTGATAAAAAAACTGAGTGGGTTCATTTTTTAAAATTTAGTTTATGCATTAAAGACGGAGTAATGATAGAGTGTAATCCGAAAATGCATGTAAATTTATTTATGTTATAAATCGTTCTTATTTTAATTTCCCTTTAATATAGAAATAATATTGATTGGTGTTAAATCCATAAACATCAGACTTTTACTTACTCATATAGTAATTGTTATTTAAATGAGATGTTGAAAGAAATATTGAATCATTCATTAATCCGATCATAATTAAGTCACATAATACAGTATGGATATTTTGAATATGATGTATACAAAATTCTTATAGTTGTAAATATATGTATATATTTATAACTACTAATATTCTATAACATAAACAAAATATATATATATGGCTGTATAATTATCAAAAGTATTTATCTGTCTCTATATAACTATTTTTCTAATAAAATAGTTCCTTAATTTCAACCACGTAATTCTGTCAACTTCTTTTTAAGTTCTGAATAATAATACGAAATAATATAAAAAGATAATGTATATTATAACACTTTGATTAATTTTGTTATTAATTAACCATGATTTTTGTAATAAGAAAATGAACTCAAATGTAGATTAAATTTTTTTCTAATTGGAGTAAAAATAATATGATATGAAATTGAACAAATTATATCATAAAAAATATAATTATTTAGATAAATATATTTATATTTAAATATTTGAACGAAATATCGGCGTATCGATATTATGACATTTTGGATGCATAATTTATATTCTTACTATAAATATAAAATCATAGTATTTATTTATTTAGACATTCCAAATGTCACTTGCAATTTTTTTTAATGAAATCAGAATTTATACACCGCTATACTTCAAAAATTCTACAAAATTAAAAATTTAAACTTTATCTATAAATATTAATTAATGAAAACAGTTGAAAAATTTCTCAAGTTCTAAGTTTTAAAGTAATGTATATAAAGATAGTAAAAGAAATTATATATAGTCTAGAAATATTTAACATCTTAAAATTAACAATATTAATATTTGGCCATATTTCAAAAAGAATACCGTGCGCAATATAATAAAGAAATTGATCATATATATTCACGAATGTATATATAAAGCATTCTATATAAATTGATAGATGTAAAGGTACTTCTTAAAAAATGAGATTTTAAAAGAAAACAATTGATGTAAATAGCACATAATTATCTAAAAAATAGCACTGTGTATATTAATGTAAACAGTGTAAAATTCAAAACTTTTGAACAATGTTAGACAACAGTGACACCATTATTTTTATATGGTAATGACGCGTATGCATTGAAAAACTGCTTCAACCTTAACCGCTATTTATTTCATGCGAAAGTTTATAAAAAGTTAAAGCTTTCGTTACAAAACAAATTTTCGCTTTAAAAATAACTAAAGCTATATACATTACATTGAAACTTATAAAAGTAACTAAAAGCTTACGTTTGTTATTATATTCAAACAAATTGGTTAATTTATATAATTATAATTCCATTAAATATTGTTATGAAAATAAGAAAATATGTTGATGGTTTACTACTGAAAAGTTAAAAAAAAGAGTTTTGAGAGCATGTTATGTTGCCCGTGGTTTGTTATAGTTTTTGAAATAAATATTGACCTTGAAGAAGAAATACTTTACCGGTGTATTTAAAAAAATTGCAGAACGGTCGGATTTGTTGAAATTGAACTTTTAATAAGGTTTAATAAGTTTTAAAGTAAGAATAAGTATCAAAATTATGCTCAATGTCTGTTATACGAATTTTTTATAAAATAATTAGCTAGGTGTTAGCAATCCAGTAACCGGATTAATAAATCTAATGTTAGAAGTCCGGCAACTTTTAAAATTAATATATACATAATACAAACTATTTTTTTATTATTCTTACGTATATATATGTATATAAATAGAATATACTTCAAATATTTTTGTATTGTATGTATATTTTTATTATTAAACAAAAAATAAATTAAAAAAATATATACATAATATGTGACAAATATTATTATTATATTTATCATTGATTCATTCACATAATTTTTGTAAAATAATTATTTATTATTATATTTATCATTGTTTCATCCACATTAAATGTTTAAAAAAATTGTTTATTATTATATTTATCAGGTTATTATATTTTCCAGTTGCCGGATTGCTAACCACTTTGAAAGAATTAATATTAACAAAATGGTTAGCAATCCAGCAACTGGGAAATATAATAACCTGATAAATATAACAATAAATAATTTTTTTAAATATTTAACTTGGATGAAACAATGATAAATATAATAATATTTGTCACATATCATGTATAAATGATGTATATATATTTTTTACTAATAATAAAAATATACATGCTATACTAAAATATTTGAAATATATTCTATTTATATACATATATACAATATATGAGAATAAAAATAAAAATTGTTTGTATTATATATATACTAATTTTAGAAGTTGCCAATCTTTTAACATTAGACTTATTAATCTGGTTGCCGGATTGCTAACACCTACCTTAATATAAACCATATACTGATATAGTTATAATATTTTCAGTTATTACTTATATTATATAATTATTTAATTATTGAAATTAATATTTAAATATAAATTTATATTTCAATAATTATATTAACATGAATATGATTTTATAAACTATTTTCTATACATTAATAAATAATAAATATAATGAATGGTAATTTATATAGTTTAAATATAAATAAGATACACAAAAGTATAAAGAAATAATATGGTTGAAATTATTAAATAAGCATAAAGTCAATAAAAATGATTATTTATTTCTTAAATTAAAAAAAAACTTTTAAAAGTAATATTTATTATAATTATCTATACATTATATATATAATGTTATTCTTTAAAAATATTTTCCAAGTATATTTTAAGATTAAGATAAGCCATTAGTTCAACCTGTTTTGGCAAACTTTTAAACAATGATCTATGCCATAGTCTATGGCTTCTTGTTATATACCAGATATTTCATGAATTCCCAGCTAGGCGTCAGGTCAAGAAATGAGATTAAGCATGCCATTCAATTGAGTTAATGTCCAAAAATTCCTAAAAAATCACATCATAATGTATTGTGGTATCATTTTATTACTTGTAGCTGTTTTGACATCAAAATCTGAGCCAGAAAACTTACTTAAATATTTAAAGCTATCATTTCAAATTAACTGTCTTATTCAAGAATACAGGACCAACAATTCCAGTAGTATATACATAGCCATCCAAATTCTGATACCAGGTAAATTTGCTTCCTTTTACATCATCACCATAAATAAGTTTTTAGAAAATCTGCTTACATAATCATGTCTATTATAATGGCATTAATTATTATGTAATCAACAAATACATTATGTTCATTAATTCTCTTTAAGAATTCTACTGAACTACATTATTCTGTTTGAGTTTCTATCATGAAGTACTTGTATGAGTTGTGGAATATATTAATTTTCTTATAAAGAAATATATTATACTTTTTGTCTAGTACCAAATTCTTGAGACATACATCTAATTGAATTTTGAGGACTATGCAACACATTTTCTACTAGTTCTCAGAGAATCTTTAATGGTTCCAGTCTCTTTCAAATTTCTGGACTAGTGAATTACAGTTTTGACCTTGAATGGGATTAATGTTAAATTAATTTACTGATTAATGCAGGGGCTCCATTTTTATTAGATTAAATATATTTTAAAATTTCTAATTTCAATATGTTTTTCTCTAATATATACTTTTAAATATAAAATTGATCTTATTTATTAAATTATCCATGGATTGTATGACTAATTATTTTTTTATGTACTCTTATGAAGATGTAATCATCACTAAATGTTTATTTATTTTTTATAAGTTCATTGTTCTTATTCCACCATCATAATAATGTTTTAATATATATACTTTTATCAATATTATGTTTTATTACTTATACCACTTATATATTTTACCCCACACACCTCTTGAATTTTATTATTCATTTAACTAATATGCTATTAAAGATATATTTTCCAATTAATGCCTAAACATTTCAGGTAGAATATAAAAGCAGTCAATAGTATAATTAGAATTATATTTATCATTAAATTTTATAATCACTGTTATAAGTTGCCATTCTTACAAAACATACCATTCATTTAAATTTAAGCAAAAATTGAATCACTACCTAATAAAAAAAGTATTTATCAGAAATAACTGAAATTATTTTTTATAATTTTTGTATTTTCTGTCCATTTTTATGTTTGTACATTAAGCCCCTACACAAGACACAAGACATTACATCACCAATTAAATGTCCACTCTCCACACACATAGTGATCAAGCAAGACACAAGACACAGCCAATGAAATGTCCCACATCAAATGTCTTGTTGCTTGTGTGGGAGTATCCACACACATAGTGATAAAATGGGACACAAGTGACAAGTACAATTTATTGTTAATATGATTATGAATCACAACTTCATTTAATAAAACACCAAACTGCCAACAGTTTTATTGAAACAAAAAAGGCAGCTATTGTTGTTATTTTGCTACCTCTTAATAAAAAATAGAGAAAATGCTGGACAAAAAATGGTTAAGGAAAAGAACATCCAGTTCCCACATGCAGCTGTTACAGAGTTGGTACATGAAGAACCTGGCTAATTATTTGCATATGAATGCATCAAATTTAATCAAAATTTTAAATATTATTTCTCTAAATATTATAAAAATGTTGACATTAATGAGAGATCCCATTTCATCCGAAGAAAGATTAGTGGCCACCCTCCAATTTTTAGTGACAAGATGATTATATGAAGACCTAACATTTAGTACAGGAATTTCACCAAAATCATTGGGGAAAATTATACTGGCAAGATGTCAAGCTATTTATAATTCATTGAAATCCAATTTTCTAAAGAAACAAGGGAATAATTTGTATAGTTCTATCAATTCTTTTAGTTGGGTCCAGCCCTAATTCAATTTATTGTTTTGGCATATTTGGCAGTTGGAACATCTAATCAAAAGGTATTCAGATTATGATATGATTTGATATGATGTTTGGATATAATTTATCTATTGTAAGCCATAAAAATATAATTTTTACATAAATAAGCTGTTTAAAAAATCAATAATCCTTTTTTTATTGGTTTGAATTTGAGTGCTTTGTGTCCTATGTTTCAACTGAACTGATATTTAAAATTTGTCACTCAACTGCTATATTTCATAGCTCACCTACCACCACACACATGGACAAAAATAAACTACTAATAAATACAATTTAAAATTAAGTTTTTAAAGTCATAGAAATTAGAAAAGGTTTTAACAATTCCAAGTTTAAATTACATTTTTGATAAAGTTTTGTAACGTTTTTATATTGTAAAGTGTTTTGGGAATGTCTAATTATAGTTTTACTAGTCATACATAAAATATATATTCTGTAATATCTTTAAAAATTCTCTTTATATAACATGGTACTTCTGGTTAAGTTTTTTGATAAATGTACACATTAATTTTAAGTGAAATACATTAGTTCTATGAAATATATTTATATTGTGCTATTTTTATACATTATGACACCATTAAAAATATTTTTACTGCTCTGATAAAATGTACCTAATTTTTAAATCTTCATTTGATCTATAAAGGAAAATTGCTTACCCAGTGTATAACCCAAAAAACCCAGTTAATATCTGTAAAATAATTTCATTAGACATTTGATAAATGTTTTTGAATTTTACAATATAGTACATACTGTGCAACATTTTAAAAATAATGTTATGACAAAGATTGAAGAAAGTGCCATTGCTGGTATACTTATTTGCTAAGATATTATATTTTTGCAAGACACCTTTATTTCAAAAAATATTTTACAAAATTGTAAAAAATTTTTGAAATAGAATCATTAATTAATTTACTAACACTTTTTTATGTGTTAATCATCATATTTCAATAATTAAATAAAATATATTAGTTTGCAACAAAATAGGATAGAAGTCTGAAATTTATATAATTTATGGTTGTTACCAGAATTCTTTTCAGTGTAAAAGTTAAATAATGATCAGTATAATAATAATAACATAATATAAATATATTTTTAATTTAAACAGTTTACATTTTTTCTAAAAATATGGCTACAGTAACTAGAAAGTCCAAAAAATGGCTAAACTGTTAAACAAGATTGACATATACAGTTATCCTTTTATTTATTTAAAATGTTATTACTTATACAAATAGTTGTAAAATACCTATATTATACATTATTAAATTATTATTATAACTACTATTGGAATTTTTTCAAAAATATTAAAATGGAATAAACTTTGTGGAGGGGATGTGGATGTCACAATATTGTTAGGTAGTGAATACCAAGTTGGGCACATACTATTGGTAAAACTGTTTTTCAATATCAGTTTTATGATAATGTAGATGTTTAATGTTCAGGGAATTTTGAATTAACCTAAATTATAAATTCAAGTTACAGTATGGACTATACTATTATTTATATCAACAAGGTTATGAATAATTTTGTACACCATACAAGGATCAAAATAAATGTTTATAAATTTAATAGAACAAAGACCCTCTAAAATATTTCTAGAAGTATAGTTGATTTTTAGAATAAACAAAACAAGTAAAATACTTTTGTATTTCTTTATTTAATTTAGTATCATGAATAAAGTAGGTGACAAAAAATGTGACCAATATTCATATAAACAGTAGACTTTGATTTTGAATTCCGGAATTGAACGTTTCATATATATATACAGTGTTGCCACAAGCTGCGATATATATCACACTGCAATATTTGGACAAAAAGCTGTGATATGCGATATTATTGGCATTACCTGTGATATATTTAGTTTTAACAAAAATGTCTCATTTCTTTAAATTGCTTATTTCCCTTCACTCTATATCACTTCAGGAATGAATTTTTCTCAGTTCAATCACCAGGAATGAACTTAATTATGTATATTTTTTGTATTCTCATTATTTATTCCTTACTATTCCGAAAAAGAGAAAAACATTAGCCCCCGATGACTTTTTTAATATTTAAAATAAACAATTTAGTTAATCAAATTTATTAATTTATAGTAGTATACATGTTTTTTATATCTACATATTATACGTGAATTTAGTATATATTTTATCTTTTTCAAAAAAATAAATTACATGAAGCACATAGTAATTATGTACCACCAGTTCTTATAGGGTTAAATAAATGGTTTACATTTTTAGCTACCTAATGGGTAAAAAGTGAATTTTTTAACTGCATTATTTTTTACCTCCTGCAATATTATTGTCAGAATCAGCTGTGGCAACACTGTATATATATATATATTAAATTATTAAACAATTATCAAAAAATTGGAGATTATTAAAAATAGTTATACCTTACTCATTTGTATTTGAGATAGAATCAACAATGTTTTCTATCAAGATAATATGTATGCTAAGGAATTTCTAAAATACTAATAGAAAAGAGTTTGCATTTGCAATATAGGCATTAAGAGGTTTCAAGGTGTTTGTCCAATTTGAAAAATAATTTAAAGAAATATAAGAATCACAGTTTTTTATTGGTTCTCTTTGTGTGATATTTTAATTTTATTAACAAAATACATTATCAAATATGGTTAAACCATAAAAGAAAAAGCACAATGAATTAAACCTTTCACATATACTAGTGAAGCATGTTCATCTGCAGCGAGATCTGGACAGCACTCTTTCGTACTTATTAGGACGCTTCAGCAGACTGTATAAACTAATACCGTTTAAGTTTATTTAGTTAATTTATTGTGACTTTTTCTTTTTCTAATATTCTAAGTATGATATTGTACTTTTTTTCTTTTTATGATTAATCTTATCAAAAATAATAAGGCATTGTCAAATAAAACGTTACTTATTTAACATTTTACAAACTACACTCATTTATTTAAGTTTCTATGACATGTGTTTGCCTTCAATTTCAGCTTTTCTGAATAGATAATGCCCTTATTTGGAAAGAAGCAAACTGACGATGCTAAAAAGAAAATGGAACATAAATTATACTTAGTAAGTGTATATCATGAAAAATTATTTGGTGGAGACAAAGCTTAGCATAATATTATTATAAATGTATATTTAATCTTTAATTACTTTCTATAACAAATGCAACTGTTGAACATTGTTCTGCTTATTGAATAATTTTTTTAGTTTTCTATGAATGTATTGTCTTCAGGTAACATATTTTGAACAAAAGAGTCCAAATTTTGTCAATTCAAAAATGTAATACTATATTTCGCTCTATACTGAATTTAAATATATTGTTTATAACATGTTACCTATATAGCTTAGAACATATGTTTAATTCTTTGTAATGTAGTGTAAAAATTGATTATATTTATATTAAATATATTCATAATTCTAAAAAATAATACAAAAAAGCTTTAATAGAAATATATTTTATTCTTTAGCAGGAATATAAATGATTAAATGATGATTACTACATCTTTTTCATTCAATAATTTTTTCACTGATGAAATTACTAATCAGGAACTTATTTAATGACCATGTTGAAAGTTAATACATGACACAAAATTCCTATTTAATGACTAGGTTGAAAGTTAAAACATAACACAAAATTCTTATCATCTATTTAAAAAAAAAATATTCTTTCCAATGATGATTTTACATGTGGAAATCATCCAAAAATAGTATGTACATTCTCGATTTTCTTATATTCTAAATTTGACTAATTACTGAGTAAAAGTACTCACAAAGATCTATTTTCGTATTTAAATTACTCATAAATAAATAAAGACTTACATCCATACTGAAATTCTTTAAATGACCGTACATGATTCCTGAAATAATTCTGTTCCCGCTAGATAGAATTCCTCCACAGAAAGACAAATTATAATTTTATTTTAAATCCAAATTAATATTATTATTTCTCTAGTTTAATTAATTAAAATTTTCATAATAATTGTGAGTTAGTTTAATACTATAAAGTATTGTTATTGTAATTGTGTACTTAAATTTGAATAATATTAGCGGGTCATTACAATATGAATTTAATTTATTTGACTTACGTTCAATCAGTGATATATTAAAAATAAATATTTTTATGGATCACGATTTTTCTTTTATGACAATACAATTAAAATGTCATTAACTATTTATAATTTTTATGTTATTTTATATCTGTTCAATTTTAATAGTGTTAACAAACATACTTCTAATTAAATGAATATTTATCACAATAATACATTTTATCTGTTATTACTGCATGCTAATTTTTTATTTATTTTTAAGATTGATAATAATTTCTGCCGTCTCATCATACATTCAATTAATTGCATAAGAAATAAAATATTATATATTAACAAACACATCGAAGATCAATGTATTACACTTCCGATGTATGCTAGTATTCAAATGACAAAATATTAGTATTTCATACTTATGTTTAATCTTTTTTTCCCATTTTAACATATTTTCTATTTTACAATATTATACATTATAACAGTATTTGAATTCTTGAAATTGTATGCTTATGTTTTCTAAGTAGCCTACTAAACAAAACAAAGTAAGATAATCATAATAAATTTGTAATAAAATGTTGCGATCAAGTCATTTGTATCACGTTATTTATAAATTATTATCCACTTATATCAAAATAAGTGGGTATGAACACAAAAGCAATATTTAATATTAAAAATATTAACCTATTATCTGTCTATATTTAAATATTTTTTAGACTAATGAAGGTAATATATATTTGAAATGATTTAAGTTAGGGAGATAAGTTTTATCTCTATATTTTTGTCAGTCTGTTTGTTTATTTGAGTTAAGTTTGAATGTTTTAAATTAGTCCATTTATTCATATGTGCCTAATGAATGGAGACATATCGAGAAAGCTTAAATATGTTTCACAAAAAATTCGCGTTTATTTCTTTTTGTTATCCGTTCCTTCTCAGTAAAACGAATTTAACAGATGTGATTCTTAACCTAATTACACGGGAATGTTCATTGATCGTTTGTAAGCCTACCATCACTAATTCACTATGTATGTCGTATTTGTTTTTCAGGCTCGAGAGAGTCGGGACATTCTATTTGACTTGGCATCCTGCGAGCTCACAAAGGTAAGAACCTGGGTTCACTCCACAGTGGATCTTTGATCTGTACTGTTCCCCCTGTTGTTCCGATAGCTTCTTCCCTTGCATGCGAGACGTACTTTTGCTCAGTCTCTCTGGATCTCACTAATGTTTTTCTGTTCCCTGTTTGCGCAGGTGCCCTCGGGGGTCTTCTCGCTGTGTCGAGTGATGAACAAGGAGACTCTACAGTTGAATGAGAACATGCTTCGATGCATCCGTGCCGGTGGCAAGTTATCGGATCTGCAGAACATTCGGGAGCTCCACCTGCAGACAAATCTTTTGACTCAGCTGCCGGCAGAAATCAGCTCTTTGGCATCTCTGCAGGTGAAAATTATTACAAACTATTATTATTGACCCTAGTATTATCAATTATTTATTCAATCACATATTATATTGTATAAATGATGCTCCATTGTAATTGTATCCTGCACAAATTAATGGTACGTTTTTGTCGATTTTAGTGTCAGTTTGTCTTTTTAATTAATTCAGATAATTTAATTGCGTTGCTTATTACAACCAAGGTCATATTATAATTTATGTATTAGGATATAGATTACTATCTTTTAAATCTTTTAGATCTTTTAAATTGATCTGATTAATACTCAAGATATTTGAATATAAAAAAGAAAAATATATTATTTTCAAATGAAATTAAACTTAATTACACATCACTTTTGGCAACTTATTTTAGATCTACAAATAAATTTTATTTACTACTAAAAATATTTAACTTTTATAATGTTAAAATTTTAATAATAACCTATTAATCGATAAACTGATAAACAAATATATGTTTTATAGTTGCTAATGAATTTTACTAGTTTTTAGGCAAATATTAAAAATGAATACTTGTTTTCGACATTTAGCACGCGTTTAATTTTGCTTAATTGGATATTTAAACTTTTGCACTACATATTATGAAACAAATATGTGCAGTTTTTAACCCGCCCCCTTACTGTTATTACGTTCTTCAAAAACAGTTAACTAATGATAAAACCCTTCAAAAATTGTAACTAAATTCAATAGAATTGTTAGTTACATAAAGCGTAAAACTTAATTTTTAATTTGTTTAAGGACAAGCGTTTAAGGACAAGTACGAAGCGTTAAATAGTTAACGCGTATATAATATATAGCTTAGATAGGTCATGTTGTTTATATTGAACAGAGCAATGTTTATAACAGAACCTCCAGGTATAGCGCTAATCACTTACGTGCCTCATAAATTATATTTTCCTGAAAATACTGCAGTTTATTCATGAATAATTTCTGTATAAATTATTATATACCTATGTAATGTACTTTAATGACCTATAAATAGTTGTGATACTTGTCAAGAATCCAGGGTTGTAGATGTAATTAATAAAATTATACTTTCATCAATAAATAACAACTTCTGAGTTAAACTGGTGCAAAAATATAATTTGATCAAAACAATGAAAAACAAATACCATATTAATATTCATAACTTCATGAATAGGTAGTTGATCTGCGAAAATTTGAATATACATATTTTACAGCATCGTGCTAAACATTTTCTTTTTTATAATTATAATGCTGTCGAAGGCCACTATATCCTGTATAGTAGATCTGTTTCATATGAATATACACATTACTATAAATATATATTTGTCATTTCACGCGTAAATATTTACTATTAACTTTATACAAATAAACAAATTATAATTTTGTTTATTCTATAATAATGTTTAGTACAATCATTAATCTCATCAATTATGTAATTATCTAAAAATCAACGTTCAAACTATTTGAATCGTTACTTGATAGTTCACATCGCTTTTCTTCTATAATTTTGCTGTTTTCAAATACTTCGCATTGACTGTTTTTCTGTACAATTAAAATATGTTATATTATAGTATTTAGATGGTATAAAATTATACCTTTATTATTGAATTGTTATATTTGTATTTTATACCTTTTTATGACTTTAATATAAAATAATTTTACACTGAAATTTATAGTCAAAGTCAATTCTTCGGAAACTATTTTTTTTACTTAAGATAATTTTGCATGACGATATGGCTATATTTGAAATATTCCCTCGATATCATCTGATTAATGCATTCGCTGTTATTATATTATGATGTAGTTAACGGCAGATGCCCTCTCACACTTCGTTTTCTATTTACAGATACTCAATGTCGACAACAATAAATTGACCGAAATCCCGCCACAACTTGCACAACTTGACAATCTTGAAGTGCTCAAGCTCAACAGTAAGCTCTATCTCGGATATTAAAAGTATAAAGTTCCCCATAAGATACAGCTATAGGCTCAGTGGCTCACCCTTTCGCCAACCTCTTGTCACAAACACTTTCAATCAGTGACCAGAGGCCATTAGTTGTTGCCAGTTCTAGTGGACGCTCTTCAGCCCCCCTTCCAGCGCCCCACCCCCCCCCCCCTCTCCCTGCCTCTTCTTCCATATTCGGTGTATTCTCTCGCTTTCACTGCGACTTGTTTCCTTCCATTATATAGGAACTTATATTCGTCAGTTGATCGAGTCTGTTGTTCACTTGTCTGACTCAATTAGATCTGAAATTAACCGTTTTTGCTGACTGTTTTGAACGCATTTTGTACCCGTGCATAGGTTCTCTAGTAGAAGAACTTGCTCAAGCAGATCCGTTCTATGAATCGGTTGACTGGAGGTGTAATTGCGCCCTGTTTGAAACTTGGAAAGAGAGAGGGAACACTTTTTTTGTGATAGATTAGATATAAACTTCTGTTTGATATCTCCAAATAGGGTAGGAGAGTTAATTTTTTCTCCTAACCTGATGTCCTTCAAGGATAAAATATATCAATTTTTAAGCAGAATTCTGTTCATAATGTTATGTCATTTATACTGTAATTGCTTTTGAAATATTTACAACTTACTTGTTAAAAGACGGACTCTAATTTAATTAAAATAATTGATAAAGTCCAATTTACATTTTAGTTTTATAACAGTTAGGAGATTTAAAAAAATTATAGATGTGTTTGTACTGTTAATAATTTAAACATTAAATAAATTATGTTTTGAATACGGTTGGTTTGTATACAATCATTTTATCTTATTGTAATTTTTAAATATTCTGTCAGTTTGTCAGTTACATAAAATATAAGAAACCTTTTTTCATGTTTCAATGTTATTTTGCTTCGTTTAACAGTGCCTTTCGCAATACGGTTAGCCAGAGTTTTTCTACTTTTGGAAATTGAACCTATGTGTTTACAAGGTTTTAAATCTAATGGTGGATTTCGAAATAACTCAATATTCATTTTAGCCATAATATTGATTTGTAATTAGCTATAAATTATAATCAAATATGTGCTTCGCATAACTTTATAAAAACATTATTTAGAAAAGTTTCAATCTGCTAAAGCTGTATGTATATAATATGTATATTAATTATAAAGGCTTTATTGATTAACGTTTTTTAATTATTTATGTAAATGTACAGAGAAAACAAACTATTAAAAATAATGTTGCAGTGAACTGTATCTTAAAATTACTATATTATGAGGAGATACATTAATTGTGCGATTGTTTCCACATATTGATTTTATTTTTGACAGTTTTTACTTAAAGAAACGTGTATATATAGAAATTTTATTGTAACAGAAAATAATTATTTATTCGTAAATTGTAGCCGATACATCACTTTATCATCGGTTACATCAATTAAAAAATAACATGGTTTTGTAATATTATGTTAAGTAAACAATTTTCTGCTGAAATATGATGCCCGTTTTCATTAAATCTAAACTGTACTTCTGTTTTCATATTCTCACTGTGTGCTACATGAAGGTACTTATTATATATTTTAAAATAATTTCTACCTTACTTTTTCACGAAAAAAATAGACAAACGTAGTTACATTTTTTTAAATTAACCACTTATATGAGAACGACGTCAATTGTTGACCATATTTTATTTGCTTATATATTTCAAAGCCTATATGGTGCTATTTGTATTGTGAGAATTTAATTTATTTTGAGTAATTGCGCCCACTTTCATTCTAGCTAAGCTAGTTTGTCTCGAAAATCCTTGACAAATGGATTATATCTATATGGATGTGCGAAGTATATATACTTAGTGTCTACCTAGCGGCTGGTTTTTTTTGGATCTAAGTGTTTTTTCTCCACATAATGCAATCGCATAAAATCCTTTAAAAAAGTTTGGATATATATCTTTGTTATGTCTTAAGCTATATTACGAAGACATTTTTTCTAATTAATTTTCTCATAACTGGTTTATTGTTTTCATATAGCTTCTGTATGTTATGTTACGTTATATAAGCTTATGTCAGTGGCGTTTGTTATATGTATAAGCTGTGTCGTTTGTCTTTATTTTCCGTTAATATAACGATGTGGCTAAATATGGCGGTAAGTGTAGTCGTAGATAATTTCAGTTAATTCAGCCAGCTGGCATATTTTTCTAATGTTCGAATTTATTCAGATTATAATATTTCCATTTTATGTTTTTGTAAGAAAATGACTTTATTAGGTAATTAAATTTAGTGATAGAATTTATTGATTTGATGGTAACATTTTTGTCATTAACTATAAAATCTGTCGATGCTTTATCACATGATTTGACGTTTTCTAAACGTTACCAAAATCAATTTAGATATCATACATTGACCCTTTCCTCGTGTTATCATATATAGACTTCGATTTTAATATGAGACAACGGGTTTTTCGTTATCAGCTGCTGCATATTTCCTAGTGTCTACACACAGCTTTATTAGTCATACATTATGTGACATGAGACTGGGTGGAGGGGGTGATGTATATTCCCTGCAATATGTTTAATTTTCCCCCATCATCCAGTTTTATTTAAATTCGGTGAATTGACATGTGCGTAAGTATAATTGAAAGCACGGCGTATTACTTTTTATGTTTTCGGCCTAACTATTTCGGGGCTTAAATTACTTTACTAGGAGAGATAATTCAGGATCTCTTTTGTTCTGCTTCTTTGGTATCGAGTAGTATTATTGTTATAATTATTATTATACATTTTTTAAGAATTTAGGTTTTATTTTCAAGTATTGTTTTATGTTTAAATAATTTCGTACATACAGCTTCTATTAACCACCTGCTTGCTATTGTTTCTTTTTGTCCCCTTCATTGACATTAGACAACCGGTTGAAGACTCTTCCGGTGGAGCTGTCCAAGCTGCCGCGACTCCAGCATCTCGACATTGCCAACAATATGATCAGCCGACTTCCCGTGCAACTCTGCCAGATCACAACTCTCACCCAGCTCGACATTTCAGCCGATCAGATAGTATATCCCCCAAAAGGTGATGTTAGTTTATAGTTTACCTTGTGTCACTGATTCATACAAATGACATGCTTTGGAAATTGTTATTATATAATCGTTTAAGACGTCCAATTGTTTGGAACTAGTTATCTATGTTGACGTCGTGGTTAGTGAAAATAGACCTTTATGCAATGAGTATGCTTCATCTACTTCTATATAATTAAAATATATTCAATGTTAATAGTATTATATACATTATGTATAAAATTAAGTTGGGATAAAGATTTTAAGTATATCATTTAAATGCACGATTGTGTTATAGATATGTGTTAAAATATTGGTATTGGTATTGACGTTGATTAGATTGATTATTATTGAATATTGATTGCCGCCACACCTGCAGTTATCATTTTCAAATTTCGATATAATAATATTTTTGTTTATTTTTAATACTATACTAGTATTGCACTCTAACTTTAAAAAGTTAGTATAAATAATAAGTAATAAATAGTGAGTATAATTTGTTTTTGACATTGCAAAACTTTTTTTTAATTTAGGTAGTGGCCATTTTTAAATGATTTGAATTTTAAGTCATTTTGTCTTATAGCGTTACATTCTGTGCAAAAGAAACTGTATTTAAGTTATTATCTGTTTATTGAATTATAAACTGAAAATGTTATCTTTTTTAGTTATTGCTAAACTTTCGATGCATCTTTTTTTATAAATGTCCTTTGTACATAATATCTCTATCATTTAAAATTATTGTCTTGATATACAAAACTACACTTTTCTATCAGTTTCTTATTTAAAATATAAATATATTGAAGTAATATTATTTATTTATACAATAGATTATAGAGTTTAACTTTTTTTCTTTGAAACTGATTTTAAATTTATTTGTCAGCTATATTCCAAACTACTTATTCACATTTGTTTAAAAAATATTATTTCAAAGACACTAATCTAGGTTCACACCATAGAATGGTTCACACACCTAGACGCCTAATCTACATATGCAATCTTAGGATTTGCTTTTCTTCATGTATATTTGTTCCGTTTTGCCTTCAAATGACTCGTTAATTACCCCTGTGTAACTATTTCCCAATTTCCGCCCCCATGAAATGCTAGTTATACCTTTCAATTTGTCCTAATTGGTCTCCCCTGGCTCTCCCCCCCCCCCCCCCCTTTAAATGACCTCTTCTATATCGTTACTTCTTCTTTTTCCAGATGTCTGCCAAGGCGGCACTGAGAAGATAATGTCATTTTTGTGTTCAGGTGGGTAAAACGTTTATTTTTGGTTTATGGTTTTTTTAATATAATCTCCAATAACTCTAAATAAACAGATTTTTTTGTTTTTATTTTTTTACTCTGTCATGTTTTGCAACATATAGTCATACAATATTACAACAAGTTTACCAAGTAATAATTAGTTGTTATATAAAGTTTTAGCAATATGAGATATTTTTAATTAAACACTGATAATTGACGTGATTCATTATATTATTTTGAGAATATTATTAGCTTTTTTCTACTATAATCATTTATTATAATTGAAAGCATTTTCACAATTATTTTGGCTTTTCAAATTATATTTTTATGAAATTTAGATAAAAAAGTCATCCACTTTATAAATTTTTAAAAAATTCATTGTGTTTAATTTTGTTTTCGTAGAAGCATGATTTTCGATGTTGTACTTTAAGATGCACGGGTTTGTCTGATTTACATTCGATATTTGATCTAATAACTTCAACTTAAATTAACGTGTCAAATGATTTGGCCACATCCAGTTTGCTGACATCGATAGAAGTAATGCTTTGGTTGGAATACACAAAATACTAAAATAGTTAAATACACAACGGAAGCTTTAAAAATATCTAAATTATATTTTTCAAATGATGATTATCTTTTAAAAGATAACAGTTGTATGGCTTTATAAGTCGAGCTGTGTAAATCACATGTTTCTAATATGAGTTTGTACAAGTTATAACTTATAACTGTTACATGTTTACATGTTTACTAGTGTTAAATGTAAAGCAAGCTACTTCTAGCAACCTTTAGAAACCTCTAGCAACCTCTAGCAACATCTAGCAACATCTAGCAACCTCTAGCAGCCTCTAGCAACCTATAGAAGCATATAATAACCTCTAGCAACCTCTAGCAGACTATAGAAGTCTATAGTAACCTTTAGCAACATCTAGCAACCTCTAGCAGCCTCTAGCAACCTCTAGCAGCCTATAGAAGCCTATAGTAACCTCTAGCAACCTCTAGCAACCTCTAGCAACCTCTAGCAACCTCTAGCAGCATATAGAAGCCTATAGTAACCTCTAGCAACCTCTAGCAACCTCTAGCAACCTATAGCAGCCTATAGTAACCTATTGATTTCATATAGGTAACCTATAGGTAACCTATAGTAACCATATTGATTTCATTCAACATTTAAATTGTCATGCAAAGAGTTGACTATTGTATGAAGTAACAATTATTATTAATCATATTTAAATGTTTTGTTTGTTACATATACCCAAGTGTTCTAATTATTTTTTGAAGTATTTATTCATCATTGATCGATTAATAAATATGTATTTAATTATATTAATTTGCAATGCTTTAAACTGTGAATTTTACCAATAATTTAAAAATTATATTTTATTGGAAAATTATGAAAAATATAAAACTGATTGATTTATTTCTCGGGTAGTATGAAAAAATACTTTCATACTTTATCACATTTTTCATTCTTTTTGAAAATATTTTAAGTAATAAGTAAGCACAAAGCGCAGATAGCCAGTATACAAACAGCAGAGAGACAAAGCGCTACCGGTTTCGAGCTATTCAACTCGAATTATACCTCGGTGCCCCGCCACATTATGGCAAAGATGTTCGTGCTTTCTTAGACTCTTCATTCACAAACTGGATTGGAAGACGTGGTACCACAGATTGGCCACCAAGATCACCCGACCTCACCCCATGCGATTTCTCAATTTGGGGCATAATAAAAGAAGGGGTGTTCCAAAGAAGGCCAACAGATCTTGAACACATGAAGATGCTGATTCTTGAGGAGTTTCTGCAACTGCACAACAATAAAGAGCTTTGTTCTGCTATCGGTCGTTCATTTATTCACAAAGGACTAGCATGTATTCAAAATAATGGTTCTCACTTTGAGCATCTTCTATAAAGTGACATTGAATAATTTTACTTTTAGTAACATTTTTACGTTAATAACAATATAGTAACATATTTGCTTTTTTATCAAAGTTTTTTTTAAGTTTGCATTTAATAAAAAGTTTTTTCGGTAAAGTGACTTTTGCCGCACCCTGTATATTAATATATAGTGTATACTTACATAGTATACTCTATTTAGACAAACAACATTTCGAACCAATACACACACATTTGTGTGCTACACCACCATAAAGTTGTGTTATACAAAATACCGCCTTCTGATTGGCTAAGCGATTTATTTACAGTTTTCCGCGGCTTTATTTTGATAATAAATTTATTCCAGTAGAGCTTTAATTATATAATAATTAAAAAATCTATTATTTAGTATCTTTAACATTATATTCATTATGAATCTAGCTTTAAATACATATAACTTTTAGTGATATTGTCAAACATAAAATGATTCATGAATCAATACATATGTATATATTGTGATGTGATGTTTCTTATAGTGATCAGCTGATTTAAAAAACTTTTATTATAAATGAAAACATTATTAAATAAATTAAATTTAATATATTTATATATGATAAAACATTAGAATAAATGTACCCTTATTATAGGAAGTAGTATATAGCAAATACAAAACATAACTAAAACATACATACCATTTATTTTATAACAGATGCTGCAGTTACTATATATTTTTTGCTGCTTAATTGTCTGAGCTTTAGTACTATTTGTTGGAATTTATATAATATTGTATGAGACTGTTTTCTGTGTAGGTATTAGTGTATTTCCACCATAGAGATATAATAGTTATACTATAATAGGTGTTCATTAATATAGATAAACAATTATATATCTATGATTCCCATCCTTATAGGCCTATAGGTAATTATATATAGGCCTATAGTTAATTATTGCATGGTGTTAAAAGCGACTAATTGTACGTAGCCATAAATGTAAAAGATAAAAAATATTTAGTTTATAAACATATACACATATTATATTTTATACCACTGATGTAACTCACAAATTATTTATAAAGCGAACAATAATGTCTAAATAAGACACATACACGTAGTTTTTTAGCTAAAAAACAAATGTTCTATAACATTAACTTAATGTAAATAATGGCAGTTCATGTATAACACAGAGGTTTTGATACTCTTCAGACGGCATAGGTTTATATCAATATTTCTTTTTATTATTCTGGCAATTTTTAGTGCAAACAAATAATGCTTTAGAGTATTTTTATACGGTACATGCCCGGTACTTAAATATATACATCTCGTGTAGCTTTTTTTTACAGGGAGATGAGAGGGAGAGGAAATTTCTTAATGTTAATAAATTTTTCGCGAAAAATGCTCCTTCTTAGCTCAATGCATAAAATTCTTTATATATGTCGACACAAGCATGATGCAATTATAGCCATTGAAATTTCATAGATAACCTTGGCTTGATATCGTATCTCATTTACGAAATTTTACAATGCTTTTTCTAACTTAATCAATGAACTGCCCAGTTTTCTAAAAAAACATATTAGCGTAACGTAATGCAACGGCATATACTCCCCACCCCCTTTTACGCGGCGTTACACAGAAGAAAGCACAGGCTCCACTAATCCTCCTGCGTAACGTTATTTGTGAATGGGCGGCACCATGTATTTTTAATAAATACAGGGGTGTTTAAATGAATGATATAATAATTGTAAATGTTAAATAGTATTTACTTTTTGGTTTTTTCTCTTGCGTAGTAATGACTATAAACGTGGCAAATCAATTTTTGAGTGTATATTCATCATTTATTGAATCAATTGGAGAATACAGATTTTATTATGCTACGCTATCTATTTGTGTTTTGACATTATATTTCATTTTTATATATTTCTTTTTTAAAAAGAAAGAAGAACTTGTTTCTGAACAAAAGAGATCTAAATATAAAGCTAAATGGAAGAAAAAATCTAAACCTAGTGATGCTGAAAACGTGGAATGCTCTCAGGTATTAATTGTGAATATAAACTAGGTTATATATTGCCATAACAGAAAATATTCACAAAAATGTCAACATTGTCATTAAATTTATGTTATAATTATAATATATACTATTAGTATTCATGAATCATATTTATGACTATATATATATGACATGTATAATATATGACAGGTTAACCTTTTTAGAAATTGCAAAAAGGTTAACCTACAATCGTGGTGGAAAGTATTCAAATGATATGAAAATTTGTATAAAATTTGCATGTAATCTGCATTATGATTTTATTAATTATGGGTAATACATAAAATGATAATTACAATAATGAAATATTTAAATGTTGTACAAAGCATTAATATTTGGTTAATATTTTATTTTTATAATATTTATTATTATTTATTTATTTTATATATATTATTTATTAATATTTTTTCCCCAAGGCCAGTCTTTTGGGCATAGATAGATGCCAAAAGCTTTGAGCAATATTCAGTGGTAATTTGAGTGCACCAATTATGCTTTATTGACTCTTTTAGTTCAGCAATCGAAGAGGGATTGTCATGACTAACACAATCCTTTAGCTTATTCCACATGTTTTTGATAGGATTTGAATCCGGTGAATTCCCCGGTCAATTTATAAGATTTATTCTCTCTCCAGCTAGCCAATTGGTCACAATTTTTGATTTGTGACATGGAGCGGAATCCTGGAGAAAAAA
>JAUZND010031769.1:0-10278 GCA_034780555.1 Coelogynopora nodosa
GAGAGGAAGAGTTAAAGGTGGGAGAGTGAGAGAGGGAGAGTTAAAGGTGGGAGAGTGAGAGAGGGAGAGTTAAAGGTGGGAGAGAGCGAGAGAGAGGAAGAGTTAAAGGTGGGAGAGAGCGAGAGAGGAAGAGTTAAAGGTGGGAGAGAGCGAGAGAGAGGAAGAGTTAAAGGTGGGAGAGTGAGAGAGGGAGAGTTAAAGGTGGGAGATTGAGAGAGGGAGAGTTAAAGGTGGGAGAGAGCGAGAGAGAGGAAGAGTTAAAGGTGGGAGAGTGAGAGAGGGAGAGTTAAAGGTGGGAGAGAGGGAGAGTGGGAGTGAACATCAAAACAAGAAAAATAGAGAATTACAAGGGGTATAGAAATATATGTGAATTAAAATATATTGAAAGGGAAAAAAAGACTATTAAGAATGGAAAATGACGACAGAAATAAAAAGAAATTACAAGTGAGATAATTTAGTTATAATTGTTGTCTTTCATATCAGTACAGACATTTAAATATATTACTTGATTTTTAAAAAAACACAGGGCGTGTCGTCTAAACAACGGTGGCAGCTGGTATGTCTGCCTCAACCAACTTACTATCTGGAAATAGTACAGTAAGTCTTGTTTGTGTCAAACTTGCAACATTCTGCTAACCACAAGCAGTCAGCTGTCGTCGCATATCTGTTTCATGTTTTGTTGTTTGTATTCCTTCTTTCTTAGTTGTGTCACATGACATGAAGCAGTTGACATAACTAAGTCGTTTTACATGCTCCAGAATTGTTGAGAAACATCCATAACCCGCTTTACGCAATTATTGTGTACATACAGCTCTTTAAACAAACGATCATGAATTGATTATTATATGAGAAATACAAGTTAAATTAATTTATAGATTAATGACTTTGAATACGTGTTTACATATCGTACTGCACAGTAATGTAGAACAAATCACGCACGTTCACGACTGTCGCATATCATACTAAAAAGTTTAATCAGCAACATGACAATTTCAGACAAATTATTACTTTATTAAATATTGTTTATAGATGGTTTTATAAAAAGCGAACTTGTAATTAGGTTTACAGTCTATACATTGTAAAATATGTAATAAGATCATGATAAATTGCAGCTGCTATTATTTTATTATTATTATTTCCGACATGTTTTCACAACTGATTTGCCTATCAAGCTAAAACATAAAATCAATAATGAGCCATAATCAATATTGAACATCGCTCAAATTATCATTTTATTGATATTGTATCGCTTTATGTCTCCTGTGTGTTTAAGGCTGCAAATATGAATCATTCTTCAACTAAGCATGGTTGCAATATCGTGTTTTTCTATTGTATTTTTATCTAATTTTTGTTATGACTCTACAATATAAAGTATTCCGTTAATTATATAAAAATTAATCCGAAGCTCTGTTATATATTCAACTCTATATTTATATATTGTGGCTTTGACTTCAACTATGACTACATTTTTACAGACAGACAGTATAATTTATTCAATCATTAACAATTCAAGTTTAGTATTATATTTTAGCATTGCTTTGTTGAGAACATTTAAATGCAAAAGATTCGCAACAAAATCGTGCATCACGACATATTTATAAACAAAAAGATTTACAGATTAGTTAGTTACATAAACTTCTGTTATGATAATTGACAAAGTTTATAACAAAATATAAAACATACTTTTGTCTAAGTCAAAATATATAAACAATTGCACTGTATCAATTATCATTAGAACTGATAATAATATAATACATTTCATTTGTTTTAGTTTATTTTTTATATTTATAATATCTGATGACACATATAAAAATGCGGAACATACAAAACATAAAATTAACAAAGTATTTTGTTTCCTAAAAAAGGAGCACACAAAGATTAAGCTTGCAATACTTATTAGTAAATCCTGTTTATAGAAACGTGTTCCTGTTTTATGTCTTAAAATTTTACATTACCTATTAGAAATACGATTTATTTGGAACATACTATTATTAATTGAATTTAATTAACTCATTCCAGCAAATTATTAACAGTTTTAGAAATATAATCAGGAAAACAGCCGATGCTTAGAAGATGTTTTAAAATAGAACAAGTTCCAGCGAAAGTCGAAGAGAATAGTGTTATAATATCCTTTAAATAGAAAAATGGTTACTTATTGAACAAAAAATTGATAAATACTGAATTTACAGGTCAACTAAAAACACTCAGTTCAACACGAATTATGTTAATCGTAAGTATCACAGATTGATAATGTATCCAAAAACAAATAATGATAATAATGATCATATTCTGTTTCATATAAATTAAATTTCCTTTTCTACGTTTACTAAGGATGTCACATCCATAATAACAACAAATGAGCTGTCTGATAAATAATTGTTTTATAACAATTATAATAATATAGAATATATTATATTGAAAATGAGAATGAGAATAAATAAAAATAATGAATAATCCAAAATTCCGGCAAATTGACGTCAATTATTGGCTAATTTCATTAAACAGTAATGAAAATCATAACATTGCATGAAAACAGAAAGAAATGTAACATAATCTAAAGTACAGTGTAACGTTCTCTCTCTCTCTCTCTCTCTCTCTCACTCACTCTCTCCCACCCACCCACTTACAATACTTATCTTTTGACGAGAACCAAGAAAACAGTGCAAAAATATTCAAAAAAACGGCTAAACATTGATAGGCGAAGGCGACTAGTTCTACAAAAATTAAAAACATAACAACAAAAACTACGCTTGATAGAGCCCTATCATATTATATTCGGTAAGGACATCCGTTTTCTCAAAAAAGTAATGTAGCATTAAAGAGTGCAAACATTTCATGTTATTAATCACACAAGGAGAAAGAATATATATATATTATATATTCTAAGTAATGGTATAATAACACCATAATGTAACCAGCATCTGTTTCAGAGTGTAATCACGAGATCAGTAACATCAATTGAACCGTTAATAAATCACGAAAAATATCAACTAACAATTAGGATATCGATCCCTTGGTATTCATTGTAATCAATCCTCCTTTTGTTGTGAATGGAACATATTTGGAGGAACCAGAAAGGTCTAATCTGACCAGTATAGAGGACTGGTTATAATCTGATCAACACGGCACGATTTATTCACAGGAGAACGTTGTTTGTACTTAGACTTGGCCACGATTATATAATTTGAAGTGGAGAGTTGACAGAACTTACTGGCTAATGACAAATGGATTATTTCCGGGGGTAAGGAACTAACTAACTGAACCCACACGCACGTCATGCGGGGTGCTATATTATTTCAATTGATTATGGAAATGTTTTATCTTGTTGAGAACGCACGTCTGGAATCGAAATTGTTGTCGCTGTTTACATAATCCGGTGTTATGCGGTGCTCTTTCTCGTCACCAGGGGACCTGTATAGAAATTACTAAATGTGAATGAATAAAATAGTATATAAGTAGAAAAACCTTTTAGTAGGTTGATAATAATATAGGCCTTTAGCAAACTAAAAGTTGGACATAGAAATCTGAAATAGAAATGTCGTTTCTGTTTTTCGGTATATATTTTTCTCATAACACGGCCAGAGTATATATATATATATATATATTAAAGTATAAACATGTAGGACAAACACAGATGTAATATTAAATATTATAATAAAATTCTATTTGCAACACAAAAACGTGTTCTTTAAGAAGTTACTTTCGATCTTATTAAATCTCTTTAGTAGTGTGTACTATAAAATTGTGTACAATATGTTAGTGATATTTACTATCTCCAGAAACCATCAAAATGGATTAATCTTGTCCGGTAAATCCTATTTTTTCCTACCAATTACATTACAATTACATTACATTACATATTACATTAATAATAAATTAGAATTAATATTCAAAAAGGTCAGACATAGTAAACAAATATAAAGACGGTGAAGAACATACTTTACAGTTTAGAGGTCACACTCATTTTTCTTTTATATTTTCACTATTCACAGCTAATACTCTACATGGGGTCTGCTATTTTCTTAGGCGGTAGGGAGGGTGGGGGGGGCTAAAGGGTGGTCCAACCTGTGATGTAGCTGGTGAGGTAGGCCGGTAGCCGGTACATGTTCTGGATGTACTTGGACACGAACATGACGAAGACACTGGCGATGGCGTTCTCAACGATGCACAGCCCGGTGATGCACACCCAGACTCGGTTGGTGAAGAGACGCTTCATGCCCTGCGGGAAGTCTGACGCGGCGGAGGGGGGGGGGACAATGACGTCACTGATGTAGCCGATCAATAATCGTGTTCCAGAGGAATGATTTCATGTGTTATCATAGAAGCACAAAGTGGCGCCAAATTGATTCATTCATCGATGTACAAAGTCCATCAAGTCGATCATAATTAATTTTTCATTACCTAGGCTACAATAATGCATCTCGATTCCTATATTGTAGTTTCGTGGAATATATACTGAAATACATTATTAAAAATAGCCTTCTTTTTAGAAATTTAAAATTCGATCTGTATCAAAAAAGTATTTTTAGTCTGAAACTATCAATGAACAATATTAAATGATATTTTGGGGCTTTCTGATAACTTTATGACGTCATTACTAATAAAAAATAGGTAAAAAAAACTTTCTTTTGTCATCTTATTGTTTCCATATGTAATGCATTATATTTATACTCAGAATCGTCGTGATAAATTATTTCATAACACACTAGATTTATGGAGATTATGAAACTGCTTTGATTAAGCGCTAGTGGGTCAAGTTGACCCCCTCCCTTTGACTAAATAGGGTTGCAAAGGCCTGCTGTTATGATAGGGTTAATCTAATGTAACAATTCTATATAACAGAACTGATTAACAATTGATTAACTGAATAAACAATATAAAAAAGCAATAGATTATAGAAAATTATATAAAAATTGAAATAAACGGAGCTGTCGATAGTGTGGATGAGAAATATTCCGTTTTCAAATTTCAGATATTCAAGATTTACTTTGAAACAGTTTTTTAATGCCATAAGTGTCCTAAATACCAGAAACTGTTAAACAGGTTACATTAAAAACGACATCACAGAACCCATTTTTACAGTTTTAAAATATAATAAATGGCATAATATTCATAATAACAGTAATCGTAATTATTTAATCGATAATGTATAGCTAGGGTTTATAACTATGTAACACATAGTAGAAAAAGTGGCTTAATTCGTTTAAGCAACCTCTTTCAGTTTCTTAAATTTCCGTAAATATGGAAAACTCATTATTCAAAATATAGCTCCATACAACCTGCATACACAGCATCCTACAGTGTCATATGAAGCCATTTGCGCAAATAGTAAGAAGTATAAGTAACAATTATATTCAGATCCAACAAATCTCAAAAAACGAAGAGGCTATATAAAATATGATTTTGGTAAAACGTTCACATATTATACAATACATGCACACAAGAGTAAACACTTATTATCTATGTAAAGTATGCTTATTCTACCTGGTGTGTTGTTTAACAAACAAAAGAAGTACACTCGGATACAATTCGTCGTAGAGTACTGTCTACAGTCTACTCTTATATTATGACATCAATTCGATGGAGGTCCACTATTATACATTGTTTATCTTGTAGGAATGTGCTTGGGTCGTCGTTATTTACTCTGATATGTAACTCAATATGAAAGAATAGTTTTTACTAACTCATTTATAATATGATTAACTAATTGTATTTCTAGAAAGTGCTGAGCCTTTTATATCAGAAATTTAGATAAATAAGTCTTATAGTGGTCAAATCATATATTATTGATATAATATCTGCGTTTATAAAAAGGACCAGTTAAACCAATTATATTATGGTTTTACATGAGTATGTTTAACATGTTCCATCCTAACATGAGATAACATGTTCCATCCTCACATGAGATAACATGTTCCATCCTTACATGAGATAACATGTTCCATCCTTACATGAGATAACATGTTCCATCCTCACATGAGATAACACGTTCCATCCTCACATGAGATAACACGTTCCATCCTTACATGAGATAACATGTTCCATCCTCACATGAGATAACACGTTCCAGCCTTACATGAGATAACATGTTCCATCCTCACATGAGATAACATGTTCCATCCTCACATGAGATAACATGTTCCATCCTCACATGAGATAACATGTTCCAACCTTACATGAGATAACATATTCCATCCTTATTGATAAACAATGGATATACATATTGATACATTTAATGTCCCAGGGGCCGTCGTCATGAAACGATGTTAGCTCAAATAACTCAATGAAGTACACACTTGCGCTTCAACGGAGTTGGTAATCAATAAATCGATAGATCAAACGATACAACATCCTCCGCAGTGTATCGCACAAATCCTGAGCCACTTGTTTTGGAATCCAGTATATTTTTAAAAGTCGCCTTCTCATAAATTATTGAATGAATCACATCGATTTCTTAAAAGAAACATGCTCCCGCATGTTACACACTACATAATATATATATTAAAAATGTTTAAATGGAGCTACCACCTTATTTCAAAGTAACAACATTTGTTTTGGTTATAATCTGTTGTTATTTTTAGCAGTTTTAACATCCAGTGTACATTATTCACCCATGTCTCAGCCAATTTCAGACGGCCAAAAAGAACAACAGATGTTAGATAACTGCGCTGTTCCCGATAATATATTCAATAACAGCCTTTATTGGTGTTCGCCCCAGTATTTGAATTAAGGAATTAAGATTTAGGGCCTTTTATCGAACATGTCAATGTAATAGGATTCAACCAAGTTACGATTTAAAGTGCTCCTATTATCTGACGCTAAAATTGTCATGTTAACAACTGTATGCGTACACTTGTGTCATGTACCTCTAATTGTAGTAACTGTATTGCTCTATATATCAGCCATGATACACATACGTACACACAACAACGTCATACAGTTTGAGTTTTTCTATACATATTAATTATCTAAATACTATTAAATTACATTGCCGTATATAAATAACATCAGAGATCCTAATCGAATAAATTTAAATTATGACCAAGTGTATCAATTTCACTAAACATATTATTTACTCATTTTTTAAATATTGAAAAATACAATGTTAATTAAAAAGTAATAACTCAACAAACGAAGTAATCCTTAGCTAGTAAACACAGGTTGGCAAATACACAACCATCTGGTTCACCACGACACCATCTGTCCCTAAACATCAACCCCTGCTGCCACCGTTTGAGCCTACAGGAACTCCCCTCTCCCTCCCTCCTCAACGTCATAGAGCAGTAGAATGACGCTTGATCCCTGCAGCACACAAAATGGATTTGTATAGACTCCAGACAACATTATTACTCTAGCATCACGTGGCTTGTCTGATCGGAGAAAGCGGCTGCTGAGAACAACACTCCCTGCTCAATCCAGGAGTATTTAAAGGAACCGATGTCATCCAGACACTGTGGTGGTTCCCTCCCTACATTCCGACTTCGTTCACGGGCTAATCAATAACTCCTGAAGTGACAATTACACGCTAGTCCATAAGAATAGCATGAACGACTTGTTGTTACAATGTTTCTTGCCAGAGATAATGAGAAACAGTACAAATATATAATAAATGGCCAACAAAAAGAGGCTAGAAAAGTCACATTATTAAAAAAAACTACAATTATGGAGATTAAATTATTTTAACTAAAAGACCAATATGTTACATGTCAAAATGAATTAAAAATTAACATCAATAATATAATTGGTTTCAGAAGCGAAATTGCTGCACGTTTGTCAAATAACCAAAAAACAATTGTCGACTAATTTTAAATTAAAATCGAGTAAAATGGAACAAGAGAAACATTAAAAACTTAAACTTTCACAATCAACACTTTAAACGTGAAAATGGGGAAATAGTCGGACAATTCAGATAACTTAAGTTTTATCATCAATAATTAAGGTAATTTAACTATTGAGACAAAAGTTTATGTTTCTTTATCATGTGAAGCTGGAAGTCAGCCAGTTTCGAAGCACTTTCAAATAAAAATGTTTTAATTATTGACCAATCAGAGAAGAGCATCGATCTCACCCCTCAATTTGCCGTAATTTGGATTGTCAGGACCCTGAGGCGGGGCCACCACAATAGAAGACTGACGTCGTAGGGCGATCACGTTGCCATTGGCGATCATAGAACTCCGCTTGCGTGCCGGTGTACGCTCGCCGCCACCAGCCCTGACGTCATCAGGGTTGTTCATAGCATTCTGATTGGCTGACACCGTGTTGCCATTGGGCAGGGATGGATAGATCGAGGCGATGGAAGGATTGGCCGACTCAGAGGCGGGGTATTTGGTTGGGTATTCCAGCGCTGACAACTTGGAGATGCGGTAACTGCCTGCTCTATCGATCTGCATAAATATATCGATCGGTACAAAGTCAGTAATCTTTACTTTCTTTATTCTATATACTTTAATCTTTACAGCCTTTTTTTTAAAGCCCGAATTTTTTAGAAAAATTGTTTGGTTGACCCTTGCCCCAGACCAAACCTTTTTTTCCGGGATTTTTCTAAAAAGTATAATTAATTTACTCTAAAAAATAATTAATACCTAAAAATAGAAGTATATATGACTATACATCATTTTTCAATATAATATTTATTAATAAAATGCAGTCCATTTAAAAAGAGTGATTATAGTTTCTGATAATACAAAAAACTAGGGAAAAGTGTATTGTTAACTTTGTATTTTCAAATTACACAATTATTTTTAGAACGACATCACGCCCTCCGTATCTGAAAATACTGGGTTCGCCTCTGCGTTAAATGTTAGTATTTATTTTTCAGTCCCAGAGTAGTGCTCTTGAAAAGAAATAATCCTAGGTCCAGATCACCGCTGTAAAACTTTTACTTTCAATTTCTGAAAGAATTTTGACTTCATCAAAGTTCTTCGAGCCAACTTGAGCACGCATATGAGTCCTGCAATGAATATAATGCATACTCTAGTAATATTGTTCAAATCTTTAGCGACCTGCAATGAATAATTTTTATTGACGAATCCGGGTTTTCTAATTTACATCGCAGGACGCTAAAGCCTTGAACAATTACTTCTATATAATAGTTAAAATGTTTATTTCTTATTATTTCATATTTCGGCGTGACCCTTATCATTCTTTGCTTGTTTCTATTAACAAACTAATTGAATTCATGGCTTTTCACTAAAGCAGAATATTACTCTGCATAAGAATATATTATTATTAAACTTTAGAGAGAAAAATACAGAACGATGACTCAGCTACAGAAATGTTTTAGTATTTTAAAATCAATATTCTCACTTACGAAGCTGAAAAGAATATCAAATGCCTGTTTTTCTTGCATATTAGGGGAGAAATAAATCATTATTATTGTTAACTGTGAACCGCTTAGTCATAAACATACCTCAAATGCAGGAATTAATAGTTGTGGATATTATGAAGACACGCAAATGAATGATTTATACACAACATGGATTATTGTATACAATGTAAAGGGGCTAAATGTCTAAAAACTAGGAAAAAAGAGGATAGAGAAAGAAAAGTTAAAGAGGACCCCGCCCATTATATGAAAGATTTCCGCTGATTTTAAAACATGTTTGGAAAATGCTATTATTTGATTTTGTCTTTATTTGCTTTTGTTTGTTAAAATTGTATTTTTACGAAAATTAAAAATCTAAAATTCACTAAAATATTTAATGATATTTCGTGTTTTTCATGCTTTTGCATTTTTGGATTATGTATTTAAACACCATTTAATTGTGATTCATTTCAAAAGAGTGAATATAATGTATCACCAGAAAATACAGACAAAAAAAGATAACGAGATTATTTTAGGAAATGTAAGATATGATAATATAAGGTAAGATATAAGATATAATAAGAGAGATAATGCCTAAGAGCGATAAATAAAAGGTTGGCAACAAAGATGAGACACACTAAACGGAATCTTCAATCTAATATTGTTGTTTACTGTCGTTAAATTATTATCAATCGATTTACACGCGTATTGAAAATAAACGTAATAATTAACTCAGTTATTGTATAAATATGTCAACAAAACATGTACCGCAATAAGTAACAGTTTAACTACCGTTAGTCCTCATAGGAGAAAACAGAATCAGATAGCCACAAAAGTAGTCCGGACCACCTCAACCATGAGATCATGATCAAGTGCACAGATCACCTCAACCATGACTGAGATCATGATCAAGTGCACAGATCACCTCAACCATGACTGAGATCATGATCAAGTGCACAGATCACCTCAACCAT
>JAUZND010031769.1:10494-22787 GCA_034780555.1 Coelogynopora nodosa
ACCTCAACCATGAGATCATGATCAAGTGCACAGATCACCTCAACCATGACTGAGATCATGATCAAGTGCACAGATCAACTTAAGTTACTCAACATGAGTTAAGTGAAATCTTACGACATCGACAAGCATCAGAGTGCTCGAGTAGATTGTTGTTAACTAACCGATATTCACCGCAGTGTGTGTCGGGATACAAAGTCCAGCCGCTGTATCTCTATGGAGTCCATTTGTTGTAGATAACACAAATACTATTGTTTACATGACATGTTCGTTCTGCATGACACATTGTGCGCTCCTCAAGTCCCGGTAAACATGACGCTAGCTGAGAGCAGTCAAGAAAACGTGAATAATTATTTCATCGTCAAGTAAGCGATATGATGTGATCCCACAAGTCTTTTCTTTCCGACAGAATTGGTTCCAATACATTAATAAAATAATAATAAATTCCAATACATTTCCCAGTTGAGTCCAGTTGGTCCAGTTTAATTGACCATTATCATATTATGCATTAAAACGTTAATTTCTTTGATAATAGAAAATTAATAAGTAAAGCCTGGTCAGGTATGGATATACTCTCAGGTTAACAAAAAGAAGATAGTTTAACTATTATAATATGTTATGTACAATAAAGCATGAATTGAGTAATATACCAAATAATAAGGAAACCAACAGTTTTTCTTGAATTTTCCAAAAAAGTGGATCAAATCACAATTTCAATATTCTCATATTTTTGCAAACCTCTTTCAAATATAATACCTAGCAGTCCGAAACAAATATTTCATCCTTATAAGAATTTAAAAATTGAAAATTGAAATTTAAAATCTGAAAATCAATTAAAAATAAATCAATAAATAGATTAGGTAGCTTTTGTGTACACAAATACACGAGCAGTATCGTCAATAAATATGCGCCTAGCGTGGAACAGACGTGGCCCCCTCACCGGAAACTTTGGCCTTGGCCGGTCCTACTCCTACTCCGTCTCCCCAGCAACAGCCGCCCGGCCAGCGGAGGCCAGTTGCCTAGGGAACCAGCAGAGCGGGAAGGCGGTGAGCACGACCGCGCAGGCGCAGAGCAGGATCCCCATCCACCAGCCGCCCACCCACTTGAGGTGGTCCGAGGTGAGGCCGGCGGGAGCGGCGTGGGTGGGCTCCTCCACGTAGACACCGAGGAACACACCGCCCAGCACGAAGCCGAGCGCTGGGCCCACTGCGGCGCTGATGTACATCATTGCTGCGGGTGGAGGATGAGTGGAAGGTCACGTGACGTTTAGCGGACATGTTTGACAGGATATGTGTTAATCAATGTGAAGTGAGAACAACATGTGTTCCCCTCAAAGTTGAGGTTGTGACTTAATAATAATATAATTATATAATTAATAATCTATCGGCGTTCAAAAAGAAAAATTCGAGAGTTCTACAACAGACTCATTCGCTCCGTTTTGACATACGGGTTCCCCGCCAAAATAACCTTAACCGACCTAAGAATGTTAAAAAACGGGCTGCTAGAATAATTGGTGTTCAAAGCAAAATCGGACTCGTCGACTTCACCAACAAGGTATGCCAAAGGATGACGAGACAGATGACCACAAAAGAACACCTCCTACATGAACTCCTGCCTCCTCTTCGCAAAAAAGGATACCCAAACCGGCAACCGATTTTTCGAATTCCTTTTTGTATAACCACCAGATTCAAAAATTCCATTGTTCGTTTCTTTTAGTCTTTTCATTCTCTAACCTTTGTTTTTTCCTTACTTCTTTTCGCCCTCCAGCTCTTCTGTATTGATTTATCCTGTATCACACCTATTTTCTGTAAATTGTCACCGATATGTTTGTGATAATTAATAAAGCTATTATTATTATTATTAAGTCCGGAGAAATAAAAAAATAGTTTTCAAGGTCGGCAGTAAAAGGAGTAGCTAAGATAAACAAACAATGTAAATTTTTAAAAAAATTGTTAAAACAAATATTTTCAAACAATGCTAAAATTAATTTTAATAAACGAAAGAATTGATTTAAACTTTATTGCACAATTCTTGTTTAATAAATACATAATTATTATCCACTAATTATAAAATGCTAAATGAATACGATAGTACTAGAAAAAGTTAAACAATTAAATAAAATTAGTTATAGTTCTCGGTATTTGCATATTTCATAATTATTTTAAATGTAGCTTATATATTGACCTTCTTAAATCCCCCTCAAATTAGTCATGTTTAGTAATCTTAGCTATCCTAGCATTGACAACCTTGAAAAATAGGTTAAATTTCCTCCGAAATTTAGTCACAACCCAAAATTGAACCCTATAATATGTAAACTATGTGTTCAAACGCGTTAAAAGCAGCGGGTATTTTATTAATTATAGGTATCAAGAGAACAATCATGGACCTACTGCCTGTTTATTCAACACTTTTTTGACCGGTTAAAGGAGAAAAATTATGGTGAAAAAATAATTTTCCGTTTTTCGTCCACATAAAAAGCCTAAAAACTGCGTTATCGGCATAATGAGAAATACTTAGCGTTCTCTCTCTCTTTCGATAAAGCTGATTCGATTATGCAGAAGCACAGTTAAGTATAAATTAATGTTCTTAATAAAGTGTATATCAATATATCAAATCAATACTATTGATTAACTAAAATCCACACTGATATGTTCAAGCCTACGTGAATAGGTAAATATCAATACTTAGCTTCATGAATTTCGATACAATTTATTCATATTTGTACATCGCTATGGATTCATACAATGTATCAATGTTTTATTATTTTTAATATCATTAAAAAATGATAAAAACATATTAAGCTCTGTCAAAATTAGTACATTCTAAAAAGACTAAAAAACAAGCCAAAATTCATAATCTAAAAAACATAAATGCAAGTTCTACTCCTTGCAAGAACTTTCGCGTACGACTACAGATACAGTTATACAATAGATAGTAAACTATTAAGAAAAAGTCATTAACATTTTCTCTCAACACCTATACTAGAATAGTCTCTTACAGTCAATATATGTAACGTCTCTGCAAAGAGTGGATTGAGAATTCCATTTCACTTCTAAAGTGAACTACATAATAATAAATCTCGAATACACTGTGAAGCACACGACTTGTCAAGTGAGATAGATACAATAACAGAATACGGAAAAATAAGATTGCAGACTTACTTACGTACCAATAGAATTAACCTGGAACTAGAATTAATAGTACCAACACCCGCTCAAAGGTACCTCATTCCATGTTGTCAATTGTGTAATTTAATTTTAATAGAAACACTTACGAAAACGAAATGCTACTTTCACATTGAAAGTCATAATTAGATATTGTTTATCCGCCATGGTTTATTCAATCTTTTAAATATTGTATATTATTAATGGAGATCTCGGTGTCATTATTGTCATGAAAGAAACAAAGGGAACATTGAAGAAAGTTCCGAGAGGCAACACAAAGATTATATAATAAAATTATTAAAATAGGTTATAGTAAAAAAAAATAAACTATCTGACTGGAAAGAAAAATAGGAATTGAATTATTTAATTGAATTAAGTAAACATCTCGCGATATACAGGGTGTCCGCGCTATTTTCACAATCGAATTCCCGGTTTTTCTCTACAAATACTAGCAAAAAAACTACCTAATGACAGCTCAGCAAGCCATGATTGCTTAATTCCCTGCAGTCATAATGGCTGTGCTTAGCGTAAAATAATTCAATAATAGTATAATACACGATTATTGTGACATAAGGTAATAAAAGACTGGTCAAGTGCCAGCAGATAATTAAAAAATACATGTCACACAACAGAAATATCAAGACCAATTCCCTGTTTTCATTCTATAAATAACTAAATTCCCGGTTTTTCCCGGTCGCGGACACCCTATACATGGTTATTAACAGATAAGAAGTCGGAATCTAAATGTATGACATGATCAATATTAAGTTTAATAATGCGGCGACTTATAATTAATATATTTATCAATAAACTGTGTAGAATGGAAATCAACAGAATGATTCGAGTTGAAGATATTGATTGAATAACGAGCTATTAACATTATTCGAGTTGAAGATATTGATTGGATAACGAGCTATTAACATTATTCGAGTTGAAGATATTGATTGAATAACGAGTTATTAACACATTTAACAGAGCTTTTTACGCTCTTTGGAACGAATATTTATATTTCTACTAGTTTCGCCTAGATATACAGCATTTATAAAAGAAATAACAGAATTATGAGAAAATGCATGCACATTGCATACTAGATTTCATTTTAAATAATTGGGATATTTTTAAAGGCGAGTTTAGAATGCAACGATTTTACTAAGTTGGCGTTCAAAGAGTATAGAAGCTGGGAACTGAAGGGACTACAGCGCAATAGCATTAAATAACCAAAGTAAATATTCGCTAGAGACCGCTGCATTCTTGCTGTAAAATATACATAATAATTATAGAAGATAAAAATTTACTTTTTTGGCACATGTTCGTCCGAATGTTTAAATACGCACAAAAAACATTCCAATTAAAAAAGGTCTGTAATTCGGGACATTTTACCCCATTTTCGTAGGAGCAAAAAAATCCTAAAAAGCGGAAAAACCGCTCGAGAGACTTGGTATGCCTAAATGAAACCCCCCCATTAATACTACTCCTATATTTGACTGCAGTTTTATAACATAACAAAACAAAAAAACCTGTAATTAGCCAGATGTGAGTGAGAGAGAGAGACTCACAGGAATAGATCGGATACTGGCGTTGACTCAGGTTGTCCCAGAGGTACGTCGGCCCCAGGACATACAAGGGACTCGCACCAATCCCCACAATCATCATGCCCGTGCAGAACAAGATCAGCGACAGCTTATTGGGCTCCTTGTGCTCGCAGGTGGCCTGCTGCCGCCTAGAGGAACCACTGTTGTCAAGGAGACAGTGCAGGTTGGAGGTCATATTGCCCATCACCGGCCGGTACTCCTCCTCCACGAAACGGGGGAGCACGAAGACCGCGTAGCCCACAGCGATGAGCATGGCAAAGACGCCGAGCAGGCGAGCCCGGTTTCGCAGGTGACCGAAGTAGCTGGCGCGGGATGGGAGGAGGGTAGTGTGGTGTGGGTTCCAATTTTGACGTGTAACTGATTAGCGACCCGTGAGGGTTCATTTTGTTTGACAGAATCTTCTAATTGACTCTTGAAAGTGTGAAGTCGTCCTAGCTGTACACGCTTACTATTTAAGCCACTTAACTACACAATATTAAAATAATGTATACGTTTTAATAATATGGTATGCTAATAAAATTCTAATCTTCTGAACTTAAA
This sequence comes from Coelogynopora nodosa, assembly GCA_034780555.1. Lineage (NCBI taxonomy): Eukaryota > Metazoa > Platyhelminthes > Proseriata > Coelogynoporidae > Coelogynopora > Coelogynopora nodosa. Next base: position 15,788 of record JAUZND010031769.1, read on the forward strand.
TGAAAACAGTAATAAGGATATTTTAATTTTAGAACTTCATTTTATTATATACTTCACAACAAATAAATAAGTCACTAAATGAAACAAGTTGCCAAGAACATGATACTATATTAATTATGTAATTGTTTTTAAATATCAGATATTTATAATAAAGTAATTATTTATATAATAATTTGAATAAATTAAATCTTCAGTAAACGCAACATTTACTTCACCACTTCTGAAAGAAGTAAACTATACAAAAGTGTTATAAAAAATTATTAACTTTAAAATAAAAGTACAAATTTCCTTCTGTCTTGATTCAATTTTAAATGCCTTTACCTTTGTTTACATTTTATTTATGAATAGTATTCACGTAATCATTTTTCTTCATTTTATTTAAATGGTAGTCGTTTGGTATTTTTCATTGTACGCATAATTATGAACCTTATTATAGTTAGATTCGAAAGATTAGATGTTTTTTTAATTATAGCATTTTCACCTTCAAATGATTTTATTGTTTGTTTCTCTACCAAATGATTAGATTATATGGTGACTTCTCATAATCACATCAGACAGTACAATAATAACGTAAGTATTCTAAAATATAGCATATTATGTAGTTAGTTGTCATTATTTCAAACAATAGAATAAGTTTTTGATAAAGCCACCTAATGTGACACAAAAATAACATCTTCAACAGTTTACAAGTATATATGAGAATTTACCTGACCACGATAGTGCAGACGATCGAGGTGACCTCATAGCTGGTGAGATAGTATCCAGTCTCCTGAGTGCGCATTTGATACCGACGCTCGATGGTCGTGTTGATGGTGCCCAGCAGGCCCGAGGCGACACACGACTGGGCAACTATAACTCCGCACAGCAGCAGAGTGAAGGGGATCGGATGGGAGGCCCGCTTGAGGCAGTCTGGGTAGAAGCCGAAAATGCCGCATCTTGTCTCGTCAACAGGTGTGCCGATGTGTTCCTGTTGTTCAGTGTGATATGGGGGGGAAGCCTCGTAGTTGTCTAGGGGGGCTGGTTTAGTTGTTGTGTTGGAGGAGTTTGAAGAGTCCCAGGCTCGCAGGGTTGAAGGTGTTGAAGGGGATGAGGAGGAAGAGAAGTCAACTTTGGGAGTCTGTGAACTGGTGCGTCTATGTACCTGCACCTCAGGGTCATCACTAGCCTTAACGTAGGAGGCGTTTGCAACGCCATTTGGTTCCATTAATTAATATGTCTTAAAGGAATGAATAAACATTTCAAGAATTCTTAATAAAAAAATACTAAGTTTATAAGGGTGTTGAACATATGAACAGCTGTGAACCACATTTGTTATTCTAAATTAATTAAAATACATCAATAATTTCAAATATTAATCATTAAATTAAATTAATAAAAATTGTTACATAGCATTCATCAACATCCTATTGACATAATATATGTTATACAATTGTATAATATATATATATATTAATTACATAAAACTCATAAAAAATATTACACATGATGTAACAAAAATTTTAATTTTAATAGATGAAGATATTAATATTTTAACTATTATAAATAATTAGCTAGAATATTTATAAACCAGACATAATTTTTATGAATAATTTAAGTATTTGAGTAATAAAAAAACATGTTTTAAAGTAATGTACTGTGTCTAATATATTATACTAATCAAAAAATATAATCAAATATTTGCCTGGTGCATAAATTCATGGAAATGTACAGTTATGTATTAATAATTACAATGGCTATGTATTATGTCAATGTTTATAATAAATAGAGTGAATAGTCCTTTTTAACATATATATTATCTACTTATCTAATAACATGTCCTATAACCTTAATTTCAAAAGATATCTGAAGAACTTTCATTAATTTATTGATGATGAATTTAGGAATATTAAAAAAGTAGAAATTATAAATAGTTTTTATAACAGTATAAAATATTTATGTTTAATGACTATACATATATATTAATGTTTATTTACATTTAATAAAAAAGTATTTATCATATATTATTTTTTATCAGTTGAAAATAAATAAGAATATATATATGAAACATAAATATAAAGTTACTAAGTTAAATTATATAATAGTTATTATTGATAAGTATAAAGTATGGTAATTCAGATACCATACACATTAAGAAATTTGAAATGTTTTTAAATATGTAAACTTAAACTAAAAAAATAATTAATTTGAGAAAAATTCATAATTGAGTTGATTTGATGAGTTGATAATTGAGTTGATAAAAATGAATTTTTACTTATTTAATATTGCAGTATAAATTAATTGGTTCTTATAAATAAATGTTATTGGTATTATGGTAATGAATATTTTATATGTTTAACATGAAAGGGACAGATAATGACTTGCATTAGACATGTAAAATGATATTATTAATATGAATAAGTTGTATTAATTTATATAATAAACATATAGATAATAATTATTAATAAATCTTTACAAGCAAATAATAAATATATTAATTATACAATATAATACTTAATTAAATATAAATGGTTAAAATAATAAAAAAAAGCATTAATTAATTAATTAATATAATGATTATAACATTGCATGACAGTTATATCTGGAGAACCAGATAACATATAAAAATGTGGTTTATACCATTAGAAAGTTCATTGAAAATTGACTGCTTGCTACATATATGAAACTAATTTTTTAAATCAAGTTTTATTTTTAGAAATTGTTTTTTTCTTATAAAAAGTTTGTAATTCTGTTGATAATTATAGTGGTCAAATTTAAGTGAGCTTTCTAAAGGTGTAAAACATATATTTATAGGTGGTTTGGTTCTCCAGATATAACTGGCATAGATAACTATTTTCCAGTTATAGAAGGGGAAAACATTATCTAAAAATACCACATGTTTAACTGTATAAACAATAATTTTCTAGCTTTTCTGGTTTTCAAGATATAACTGTCAAACATATTTATTGCATAATGTTCAGTGCTATTTTGGAATTGTAAATCCATTATTTTTTAATGAATATGATTTTTTAAGTAATAAAAATATGTTTTTTATTATATCACTATCAATGAAAATTAAAATAATGATTATTTATTATTATTATATAAATTAATATTAATAAAACTTTTATTAAAGGAAGATACATGTATTAAACTTAATTTCTATATTTATTTCTGAATTCATCTAGAGAACCACAATACCTACAGAGATATACCATATACCAAAATAAAGCTTAATAAATTTTATAATATACCTTTTTTTGCTAGACTTAAAATTTTGATTTTATCAATAAGATATGAGGTGGATATATTTACACAGTAAAGTGATTAAAGCAAAATTTTAGGTCTAGCTAAACAATTGTATATAATAGAATTTCTCAAGCTTCATTTTGGTATATAGTACATCTCTGTAGGTGTTGTGGTTCTCTAGATGAATCTGGAAATGAATCAGAAAATGAAAATTGGAAATTAAGTTTAACATGTGAGGATGCTTATAAGTTATATAAATATATTATATAAATATAAACCATAATAATATTAATTAAATAAAATCTTATATTTGATTAACAATAGTAATATAATTTTTATATTATTTATAATATCATAAATAAATTATTTTAAAGTACATTCTCTAGAATAATGTTTATTTATTATATTTATGAAGCTAAAGGATGAAATATGTTAAACCATTATGTAAAAATAAAAAAAGAATTTAAATATTACTGAAAATATGCTTATTATATAATTAATGGTTATTTAAACATAATAAAGATTTATTTTATATTATTATTGGAAATAAATATTGCATAAATAATGTTATTAATCATTCCATATTTTATAATTTTGCATGTACATAATATTTAGCAAAAAATATTTGAAGTATGTATATTATTATTAATATATAAATATCAGTATTTCATAAAAAGGTATTTATTTATTGTGAATTATTTTCATTGAAAAAATGGGGTAGGTATGATTCCATGGCATAATATTTATAGCATCTAAATGTTCTAACTATAATATTTACTTATATAATATATATTTTTAATAAATACAAATAAATTATTAATTATTAAAAAAATTAATATACTAAAATACTATTTCTTATTATTTTTAATTATTTTAATTTATATGTTCATCCAGCAGATCAAGCTTGTTTATCTGAATTAACTAATTTATATTGAAAGGTGGTTAAATAAGTGGAAATAAATAAATAATTTGTTCCAATAATGGACAAAAGTTTTAGAATGCATGCATTTAAATACATTTAAAACTTTTTAACATGTCCTACTTAAAACTTGGCTGTATGTTTTATATTTAATTTCAGTTACAAAAATCATATGAGCTTAGCTGCAAAGGCCAGTTTATTACTTTATATTAAATTCAATTTCAGTTACAAGAATCATATGATTATTACTTTATATAATATTTAATTTTAGGTATGGGAATCATATGACTATGAGCTTGGCCAAGTGGGAAAAATTAATATAAAGTAATAAACTGAGAGCATTTTGCCAATCTCAAAGGTATAGTCATGTGATTCTCATAACTGAAATTGAATATAAAGACAAAGTAATAAACCATGCTCACTCAGCCATGCTGGCATGAGCTCATTTTTAAGTAATCCAACAAGCACGCTAAACTGAGCTCATGTGAGCGCACTCCTTCATATAATTATAATGGGAAAGATAGCACAAATAATTAATTATATATATTCAATATATACAAGTTAGAAAAAAATCGTAACTGGTTTTTTACTCTTTATACTTGTTATTTAGCCTACTTTTAGATTAGAATAATTTTTAAATAATTACAATAATTCTGTCTTTGATAATTTAAACTTTAACACGATGTCTTTTTTGGGTCGAGCTGTCCTTAGCCGAGTAGTCTTAGGCCGAGTTGCCCTGTTACCGATGATTGTGAAACCAGTGAAAAATACTGTACATTGGAATATTTTGAAGGATAATTATAATATATGTATATTAAAAAATACATAATTGTTACCATTAATTTGTTTTACAATGTTTTTAAATAAAACTAGTTTGGACAATATAATCATATTATTATTTAATTTGATATATAATGTGCTTATATTAAAATATTTATTTTAATTAATTTTAAAACATTAACCCTTAGCAAAGAATCATCGGCAGCAGATAATATTTTGAACTTGTCATATAAATTTTTGTATAAAATCTTGAAACATAAAAACAACATGCTCGTATATTGATCAAAACAAAAGCAATTTTATTTAATAAAAAACTTAGTTACATGTGACATTTTAGGTAATTAAATTTTAGACCATTTTGAAATAGTAGAAAGCTTTCTTTCCAACCTTTTAAATGAATAAATATGTATGATATTGCATACTAATGGACTTTAACGTAGTATAATAGGGACATATTTATTGGGAATTCTATATAATAAATATTTACAAAATGTTAAAATTTAATAATTTAGACGTAATATTTTATCATTATTGCATAATTTAACATATGGCGCATCATTCTTAATTATTTTGTTGATTATTTTGTAAATGTGTTGATACTATATGATAATTATGTATGTATGGTTACATTTTGAAATATAGCTAAAAAAGTAATCAATTAATTCACCTTAAAAAATGTAACCATTAATTAGTAAATTTTTAATCATAAAATTAATTATCTAGAAATGTCTTTTGTGTTAAAGATTTGAGACAAGTTGATACATTTTTTGATAAATTTTAGAAATTCAACAAAGCATGTAAATATTGAAAAATGTGATAGAAACATATGAAATAGTTTTATAACGAAAAATGTTAAATTTAAATATATAATCAAACCAAAAAAATATAATAGGTGGTAAACCTAACATCTAACATTTTAAAAGCCATTTCCAAAATATATCTGTTCGGAATTTTTTGTTTTAATAATTGAGTAAATTATACAATAATAATTTATTAAATTTTTCAAAGAAAATTTTTAATATATACATTTTCAATGAAAAGCTACTATTAAAATATCAATGCTTTCTGATACCCAATTTTTTAGGTGAACTTTTTATAATGTTAACCAATAGAAATTATTAATTTTCAAGAAACGTACGTATACGTATAATGATTTATAAAATCAATAATTTACAGTTTAAAACAATCAATAAAAAACATGTTTTCACTTACTATAATATGTTATGTAGGGGTACCCAGAAAAAAAATCATTCAAAAAACATATATTTATTAAACATTTACAAACAGTATTTGTATACAAAAATGTATTGTAAGAGTTATGCATAAAATGAGTTTTAAACGTTGGTATGGTATTCACCATCAAAATAAGTTTTAGTAAAAATGAAAAAAGAAATCACGTTTACTTAGCTGATGTATACACACAATTATTCAAAATTTATTAGCTATGTCGATTTGAAAAAATGAGTGTAAGTGTGAACGTAGTTCTTCCTGGGTACCCCTATATTTTATTGTGATAAAATTGCGAAATTATGTTTTGATTTCTCTCATTATAAAAAGCGAAGTTTGTTCTCGACAATGTGTTAGATTATAGTTTTATCTTATCATAATACGAATATATAAAATCCTATTTTGGATTTAAAAGTGACAATTTTAATATTTTAATGCATTTAAGACATCATCAATATATTTACATGCAGTAACCTATACTGTACATAATACTATATCTTATCATAGAGAGTTTTCGAATTTCTAAACATTTGATCAGAGAGATTTCATTAATCTGTTTAAAAGTTGTCTAAACATAGTCTATTAATTAAAGCAAGTATACAAACTACGTGTCTAGTAAAAAATGACTAGAATTGCCTTGACAAATATCATAATGTACTAAATTGATGGACAATACTTAACTTCATGGGTTACATAACGGGGGGTCAATTTGAACCCGCCCTCTTACATTATTAATAGTATGTTATTATCTTCTTATAACACTCATATAATCAATAGTATGTTATTATCTTCTTATAACACTCATATAATCAATAGTATGTTATTATCTTCTTATAACACTCATATAAT
>JAUZND010031780.1:0-46558 GCA_034780555.1 Coelogynopora nodosa
GTACTCTTGAAGTGTTGATTAAAATATTTACCAGTAATGGATAAAAAAAATGAGATAATTGATAGAATAACAATAATGCCAAACAAATAAATGTAGCTGCAAAAAAGAAAATTTGTTATGTAATAGTCATTGTCACCCACGTGGGAAAGTTTGTAACAATAAATAGATTATTTACTCACATTTTATAAAATGCTCATTATTACTAGTTACATTTATTCATCTTATGTTTAGTTATATCAGTTATAGTTATTTTATAGTGACACAAGTTCAACCATTTTTTAACATCGTTTTTCTGAAACACCTTAATTTATAATTCTAGATACTTGAAATAAAATTCGCTAATCCAGGTCGGATGAAGAACTGGATTAGATTAATTTATTAGGCGCAAAGTTTAACTAAATGTTTAGTAGCTAAACTTAAAGTTCCTGCGTATTAGGCCTTATTACGCAATTCAGCTTATTACGCACGACATATATATCTAATATTATAATAATTTAATTGTTAGAACATGGATAAACGTATTTTGCCCTATTACAGATGTAGAGGATTTTCCTTGTTTATGGAAAATTTTGAAGTAATAAATAAATATTAATCAAAATTATCATTTTATGATAAAATTTTTATCCATTTAGCTCTGTAGTCCATGGAACGAAAAGGACCGAAAGGTAATTTTTTTAACAACAGAGACAATTTCTGACAAAAAATAGATTAAAGACATGTACTTGTATGAATACATGGACAGGAAGCAGTTGAGTAACATTATCAACGTTTTATATTTTCACCCCGACTATTGTGAAAAATACTATCTCATGAAAAAGTATATGATGGATCAAAGCGGACCACTATCGAATACTTATAAACATTACATATCAATAATTGTAAATAATAGCATAAAACATGAAATTTAAGCATAATATAGGCCTCTGCCGCCAACAAAAATAACTACTTGATGGAAACATGTAAAAGAGATTTTTTAAGCTGTGGTGGTAACCCATTGTGGTTAGATTCCGTAGAAAACGTGCCAGAAAACTTGCAAAAATTACAACATGTTAATATTATACTTGCAAATAGCCCATGGCTCTTTGAAACGAGTCACATAGAAGTATCATATTGATACCATTAATTTGCAAAATTGTATAATATATTTTTTTTAGAATTTAAGACTGCCTGACAAAAATGGAGCTCCCTGGTCATTTTCAGAAATTATGCACAACTTGATAATAATGTGCCACTTTCATGCCTTGGCTAGTTTTGTTGCTGGTGCGGGAGTAGCGTTTGAAATGGATGTGCGCCAAGCTTATTCTTACTATAAAAGTGACAAATACCAGTATTATTCTAGTCTAGATGAAACGGCTATGGCACCAGACCTTCAGCATGATACTTACGATAACGTAATTTAAATTTAATTTAATTTAAACAAATTTAAACTTAGAAACCTATTTTACTTGAAAACTTTTATACTACCTATAATTATAATCGAATATGGCTCACTTTAAAATCATCTAAAAAAATATATACCAAAAAATAAAACACACAAAAAAGCTTTTCTTAAATATTATTACCTTGATAGTATACTCGCGGCAATATAAAATAATAATTCATAAAATAAAAAACACGTGTAAATAAATAATAAAAATATAAATATATTTTTTTTAAAATAATAAACAGGACAATTTTTAAAAAAATTTTAATAAACCAAACAACTGAATATAGAAACGTATACATAAATATAACTGCTATATTATAATATAATTATAACATAGTGAGCAAAACTGATTAGATGAAACATTTCCTCTAATTAACTATGGAAATTTTATCAATGAAATCAAATCTTAAATTTTAAGTTAAATATTTTAAATTGTAAACTTCATTTTTAATAAACTCTTATTAATTTATAAAGAAAGTGATTATTATATTATTATTAGAGACAGCTTGTGGAAATATACAACATGGTTCTTCTCGTAAACAAACAAAAGGAGACGAAATCTTCTGAATATGAGCAATATTCAGATTATCAGCATTTTTCGGACGATGATGGTTATAACATAATATATTTTTATTATTAAAAAAATATAAACCCATAAAAGAAAATTTAAAATAATTTTTTGCAACTAATAATTCTTGAATAATGCCCCAAAAAATTCAACCTAGAATATAATTTTAAACTATAATAAACATATAATTTTAAACTATAATATTTCTATCTAAAATAATAATATACCTTTATAGACTCGATCGATTACACCACATGTCAACTTTTGTCCAAATTGATAACCAACACAAAAAGTACATTCGTTGACTTTGGAAAAGAAAGACTACAACCAAACAACACCATTAGAATATTTAAAACTGAGGTAAATTTCATTTTATATAAAATTTAAATCAAATACTACAAATAATCAAATGATAATATCAGATTCTGAGCGAAAATGAAACTTCCCTGTATAATGTAAAAACCAGTTATCCAGCGCCAACTAACAAAAACAACTTGTTTTATAAATAAAAATAAGTTACTGTATTGTTATGTTAATCGTCATACTTCCTGATGTTTTATCTGGGCGCAAATTAATTTTCGCACATTTCAACGCATTACACATTTTTGTAAAAATAATATTTTACGCTAGGATTTTTCCTGGGAAAAGGAAGGATATTCTCTCATAAACAGAATATGTCCTCAAATGGGTCAACTACTAGAAGAGAAATTCCAATATGTGAGAAATCTTACATATAAAACGTACTATTTTAAAAATAAACATTTAAATTATAAAATATTTAGAATAGGCACAATGTACTATGATGTAAATACCTACGACTTTAGAAATGCAATATGGCATTATGTTCAATATCTTTTTGGAATAAGAAAAGAAGGCTACGATTACAGAATAATCAACATGATGCTCAATTCTCAACTTAAAACTACAATTAAAAAAATCTGCTGTTTTCCTGAAAAAGTTACTAAAGAGGACTATCAAAATCTCATGGTGGGATTTACAGCTGCAGAAAAGGTAATTATAATAAGTTAAATATATTATAATTTTTTATAACGTGTTTTAAAATTAAAATTATATTTTTTAGGTTCAAGTAAATATGATAATTTATGAGTCACGAATGCAAAGTGAACTTTTATATGCCATGAGAGTTTTTAATCAACATTTCACGAAACCACGTGAATAAGAAATTTTTGAAAGTCGTTTTAAAAATAAGGGTTATAATTATTTATTTTTGAGTTATTAGATCAAGCTGCTATCAACTAGAAAATTACATGTTATATTAAAATTAATTAATTAATTTAATAAAATAAATATTTATTATTTAAAAACCAAGATTGTAACAGTATTATTATTATAACAGTTGGACAGATTTAGCAGAGTCAATCTTGAGTTTGAGATTCCGACTCATCGGCGGATGGAAGATCAAGAGACTAAATTTTAAATATTTTAATTTAATAAATAAAAAAATATACATGATAAAAAACGTATATATATATGATCAAGTATTACATTCAAAACATTTGCAAAGTATTCTGCATCTTTGGCTACTTCCGACAATAGTTTGTTGGATGTTTTCAAATCATCATTCTCTTGTTGGAGCTAGATTATTTTTTTAAATTTTTGATTTTTATTCTTGAAACATTTTCAATTTCAATTTTAAATAAATTAGATCATTTATTTAGTGAAATTTATACTTTTTATTAAAACTTTTCAATTTTAAACACATTTGATCATTTATTTCGTAAATTTTTTAATCTAAAATTACTTTCTCATTTTCATCCAACAATCTGTTGTACGACTCGTCCAATTTCGCCCACTTTCTGTAATAATAATCATTACTAGGTTCATCTAAATATTCATTCAAATTGAATTAATACACTAATTTTTACCACTTGTCATATCATTCAAAGATTGTATTGATTGACATTCAGCACAAACCTTTACAACAGATTTTTTATCAACCGTCGAGATTTTTCGCTTGGAACTCGTAACAGCCTTTAAATTTAAGTTTAATCCACTCTTATTAACATTAGAGGGAACCATCTCTGATACATTAGTGTCTATTGTCGCTAAAGCTCTTCTAACATTTTCTTTGTTAGTTTGAGGCGTACAAGAAATGCTGGAAACTCCAGAATCGTTGACATTATCAACACCCTAAAGAGTAATGAAAATTATAATAAAATAATAAAATAATAAAATTATTTTAAATTTTTTTAAAAAAAATTATAAAATTTAAAACTTAAATTACACAAGACTCGTTAAAGTTTACTCTACTGTTCATGACTCGTTGTTTGTAAAAGTTTGACAGTTAAAAACAAATTATAAAGCTTTAAACTTGAAATTCAAGTTTATATTGTAAAGTTGTTTTGTTTTGAAAATTGCGCTAAGATGTTTATTGCGATTGATTCCTAGGAGATTGATAATACATTACAGATAATTACGGATAAATTATAATTTATCTGTCAGTTGATATTGTTATTGTTTACAAATAAAATGTGTTTATATGTGAAAATAACTTTATAAATTATGAACCTAAAATTAAAAACCATAGAGATTAATTTTGAAATTTCACCGAAAGCTCATTCACAGTTTGTAATCACAGATTATCGATTAAGTGTAAAATAAGCTAATTTAAATTAATTTGAAATTACTTTATTCTAGATAAATTGATTGGCAAATATGTCGACGAAAGGTGGCTAGTTTTAAAATTTAAAATTGTCAAATTATTATTTATTATTATTAATTTTCAACATTTTTTTGATAGTAAACATCAGATGGGGAAGTCAGCTTTTTAAAGATGTCGAGTATGTGAAACAAACTAGTTTGGTTGATTTCAAAAAAAACATTGCTACATTGACTGGCGTGTCTCCCCTGCGACAGACTCTTATATTAAAGGGAAAGTTGTTGAATGTAATTTTTATATTTGGGTAATTCCACGTCAAAAGTTTTGACTCAAAACGACATGCATTTAAATTAACTTTTTATATCATTGAATGTTTCATATATCACATATTTTAAAAATCGGAAATTTGTATTATTCGCCAGTTTTAAATAAAAAATCCTTTGAAAGATCTAATAACCACATTTTAAAATTAATTTGTATTGTATTTTATATATTTTTTTTATAAACCTGAATAATCTGTAAATTCTAAAATAACTATTTTACTCTCCTAAATTTTTGACATGTTATTTAAAATTATGCAATCAAAGTATAGAAAAAAATTTACCCAATTATTTTTTTGTATTCAATAGGTTGTAATCAGTGGCGGATACAGGATTTGAGAACAGGGGGAGCGAAAAACGTTAAAGATATATGTAACCTACGTTATCAACATATAAGCACTGCATTTTTAAGGCTCAATTGTTACTTAAATTTAAATTTATCATATGAAGTAACTCCAGGGGATCATTCACTCCTCCGCTCCCCCCCCCCCTCCTGGATCCGCCACTGGTTGTAATATTGTCCAAGTATATTTTAATTATTCGATTTGTGCATTTTGTACGTTGTAAAGTGAAAATAAGTTTGGTTTTCGTGATTTTTAAACCTCTACATTTATTTTCTGAAAAGGATTCAGTATAAATATTATGATTTTTTGAGGTTTATTTATTATGTATTTGTCGTTTTGACGTAGAATTGCCCATTTAAAAAACATTAAAATATTTTTTTTTATTTTATTCATAACACATGTACATTGTACAGGACACAAACTGGGATAATATAGCAGCTACTGTTGAAGGCGTAATATTTTAAATATTTTAAAATATTGTTTATAAATAAAATTATTTAATCAGGGTGAAATGATAATGATGATGGGAGCAGTTGAAACAAAGTCATCTATAAAAACAAATGAGATTATAAATTCCTCGAATGAAATGGATGTATCAAACACTGACGAAAACGTCGGTGGTGATGATGAAGTTTTATAAATTTACAAAAACATTTTAATTTATTTTAAAAATAGTTGTTTTTGAGAAGAGGTATGGTCAATTTAGGCAATACTTGTTACATGAATGCTGTTTTGCAGTGCTTGTTTGTTGTTCCAGAAATTAAAAAGTGTCTGAATCAGTAACTAACTTTTTTTCTAAAAAAATATACAATTTAGTGTATTGGATCCTGAGATTGTTAAAACGGCAGACCCTCTGCTAGTCCGTAATTAATTTAATTTAAATATTGTAATAATTTTTATTGTTAGATTTCGCTAATTTAAGCAATCAATTGAACCAACATGAAGACGGGGCTGTGGAACCAACATCAATGGTCGCAGAAGTCAGATCTCGATTCCCCGAATTTAATGTTGTTGGAGAAAAAGGAATGCATATCCAACAGGACGCTAATGAATTTCTTTTAAAAATTATACCCTTTTTTCTATCTATGAAAGTTAATTCTCTTGGATCGTTGTCTAAATTACCTCAGGATGTTTTGAAATCCGCTACTCTTAAAAAATACTTTTATGGGAAAATGGATGTTGTTATGACTCCTGTTGAAGATACAGGTGCGCCTGCTGAAAATTCAAGTCACGAGTTTCTCCAACTTTCTTGTTTTATTGATAGAGGTAATAATAATGATTATAATTATTTTAAAAATTTTAATAAATTTATTTTTTTAGATGTTCGTTATTTGAGAAGTGGTTTGAAAAATGTATAATTTTATTTTATTTTTATTTTATTTTAATTAGAATTTGACTGAAACTATAACTAAAAGGTCTGATTACGAAAAAAAGGACATTGAGTTTAAAAGTGAGGTAAATGGATTTGAATTATTTTAAATTTATTTTTTTAATTGTTAAATTGTAGAGTAAAATAAGCAGAGCTCCAGGATATCTTTTTGTCAATATGGTTAGATTTCGACACAGAGAAAATAAAGATAAACATACTCACGTGAATGCCAAGGTTTTGAAGGTTTGTTGGTGTATAATAATTTATAATTATTTTTTTTAAATAGGACGTTAAATTTTCAATGAATTTTGACATTTACGACTTGTGTACCGAAGAATTGAGAAAAAAGTTTGAGAAACGTAGAGCAGAGTTGTATGACGAAGACAAGGATTTTATGACTCGTAGAAAAGAAGTTGTCAAAAAATGCATTTAAATCATTTATTTTTAGATTTTAAAAGAAGTTATGAACTCCGACGGTTCCGTAAGTCGAAAACTGCCCCCTGATGAGGATTTATTTCAAACCACTTGGTTAGAAGATGGTATATTTTAATTTAAAATTTAAACAATTATTTAATATGGTGACACGTTTAGTATTTTGTTTTGTTTTTTGTAGATGTCGGATCAAGTGATAGTGGTCAGTACGAATTAGTTGGTATTGTCACTCACAAGGGACGAACTAGTGACAGTGGTCACTACGTTTCATGGATTTCGTTTTACAAGGGAAATTGGCTAATGATTGACGATGATTCTCCAAAAAGTATCCACCATGAAGACATTTTAAAGTTATCCGGTGGAGGAGATTGGCATATTGCATATACGCTTTTGTACGCTTCACGACAATCTAGTCGTCGATTCCATTATTATTAGAATTTCAACATTTTCATCATTTTTGGGGATTGTCGACAGAAACGTTGATTTTGTGTTTGTAAGTTGAAAATTAAATTAAATTTATTTTATTAATTATTATATTTATATTTAATCATGATTAATTGCCAATTAATGATTATAAAATTAAAAATAATTTACACTATCTTAATCTCCATCATTTTTTACTATATTAAAATTTATATATTTCAAAAAATATCATGAATCATTGACCATCTTTCTTGACCTTTTCTTGTTGTCTAATGCCTACAATTTTTTAGTATGACAAAATTTTATATTAAATGAAATGACATTAAAAAAATTGAAACTCTACCTCGACGTTAAAGGAAAATAGTTCACTTGAACATTTGCGCTAAAAGTGCATAGAGTAATTTAAATACCATAGTTTAAAAGAGGGAGGTCAATTTTCTAGTATTTGAAGCTGACCAAGGTATATTTCTGGAACAGCCCCTTTTTCCCCTCAAATTCCTTTTTTTACATAAAAATCACACAATTTTTTTATTTAAAAGTTTATGAAAACAGTGAAAATTTTTTACTTTTTTGTCTATTTTACGTAAACACCTCTATAACTTTTTTATTTTTTGACTTTCCATTTCACAATTATACATACTTCTTAATTAGCATCATTTGATTCATTTTAAAGATTTTTACGAGATTTGAAGACCCACATTTTTTTGGTGTAATGATTTTGTGTGATTTTACCCATATGTATAATTTATATTGGGAAGACTACTTTCATCCAATCTATATTTTTATAATTTTCCCCTTTATTTTGACAATTTTTTTAATATTTAAAATAATGGATATATTATCAATGATGCTCTTTTTTTTGATTCCAATAATAATAAATATAATTGATTGTATAAAAATTTTATTTGAAAATTTAAAAACTTGTATTGACCACTGCAACTACAATACTTATTTTGGAATGTTGATATTTTGTAATTATATGTTTTGTTGACCCATGTGACACCTTAATATACTGGCAACAGGTAACTTGAGATTTAACTTAATCATTTAAGTTGTAAATTATATAAATTAAAGTGTTTATTTAGAGTCTTAATTTTAGACATTACATTCAAAATCGGGTGCGCAAAGTATGGTTCTTTATAATTTCATGAATACTCCTAAGAAACTCTGCTTTAGCGCCGTGTGAACTAGTAGTTGATATTAATATTTTTTATAATAATACATAAAAAGTATAAAAAAATTAATTTTACTTTGCAAATTTGTACAATTTTTGAATTTTCGTTTCTGATCCTATCTGAGTCAAAGAACAAGTTTTATTGGAGTGGGAAACGTTTTTAGTATGTACAATTGTCCAATAGTACGATGGATGATCAGAATGAGAACAAGTAGGTGGTTGTAGTTGCAATTCATTGACCGGAATCCAGCATTTGTATACAAGTGATTTGTCTTCGTGTTCAGTAGAACTACAAGATGCATTAGATGATGTAGTGTCTTTAGATTTCTGTTGAAAATTAAAAAAAATAAAATATTCATTCACGTTTTGCGGGGATTAATAAACTTTAAAAAATAACATTCATTATTATTTTTACTTCCTTCCCTATTCTAAATATCCTACGTTTTAGTATATTATATTAATAATAATTAAAATTATCCCCGCATCAAAAACAAACGTACATATAATATATTCTATTATATACCATCTTTGAATTGTGAAAGACGCCTACTATATTATTAGACAACTTTTTCTTAACGTTTACGAGTATGACAATCCCGTTCAAAAAGACAAACACTAGACATGTGACTGAATTTGACTTTTTTAGTTTGCCAATAAAGTCTTTGCCATTTAACCACTTTACTGTCCCATACATTTGCAACTCGCTGATTATGATATCTGGCGGACGATTATGTGGGTTATTCATTTGATATTCAAACAAGAGACAGGAAAACACTGCCCCATAATCGTCTGCAATTTTTTGCATTTCATTCACATGTTCAGCTACAGCTTCTAATGCCTGAATCGTATCTATCAAATGCTGCTTTTCAGATTCGTCATCTTCAAACAATCGAAGAAATTGTCTCATAAGCAAAGGGTACTTTAGAATTCTTTGGATAGGTTTTATAATGTACGTATCGAATGATAATTCTCGTAAATGATTTGGATTCCTTGACTTTAGAAAACGTTCAATATGACCATTTTCTAAAATGAAGTTAATACCTAGCCTAAATGCAATAAAATAATCTTTATTGATCCTGTACAAGTAATGTGAAATTAAGTCCGGCGTCTTCGACTATCAAAACCATAATGGTAAGGTTCATTGGAGCGATAACATTCTACATGTCTCGTGTCTTTTTTGATTCTTAAAGAACCATCCCTGTCTCTTAAAATTCTTTTAACTGGCGAATGAGATATATTTCGAGAATATGACTTTAAAAGAGGTGAGATGGCTTTTGAAGTAGATGCGCCTGGAGATCTTAATCTTCGACCATCACTTTTAGTTTTTGAGTTCATTAAGCTTACATGTCTTTTCACTTTGGCGGATACTTCCTCTCTAGATATCACTCTATATGTTAAAAAGTGATTATCTACTACCGGAATCGAGAAAAGAGGCGATGATACAATCTTGTCAAATTCTAGACGACCTGGAGGTTTAATGTAAGCGTCCCCGAGAGCCATACCACGACTATCGTATTCAATGTAAATCCAATCTTCTTCAATTTTCGCTGGGAAAGCCGCTGCGATAATTGATTCGTGCCTTGTGTTTTTAAGTAGACCGCTGATAAAAATACACCTATCAAACTTTAAATCGCCTAGTCGGTCTGACAGTCGATTTTCTATTCGATTAACATGAACTTGTCGTTCTTCGAATTTCCTCATTGGCGCTTCACTCTTTCTTACTGGTTCTGAGATTCTATCTGCAATTCGTACAGCTGGAGGTTTCCTTTCCATTTCGACGGTACACACGGCCTCGTACTCATCTTCAGTGCAATATCTCAATTTTACATTTACTCCCTCAGACACTTTGACGTTATTCAACTTCATTGCCGTTTCTGCATCTCGCATGGAAACAAACTTTATATAGCAATTGATAAATTTAGGATTAGAAGAAGGTATCAACTTTATTCCGGAACGAGCAATGACAAAATTTCCAAAAAAGCCTCTTATGGTCCTATAAGTAGAATCGTTTGGTAGATTAATGGCAAACATAAATTGAGATACATGCTTATCAATCTTCTTTTCTCTGTGAGGTGTAAACTCCGGTTCTGGTTCCAATTTGCGACTTTTTTTCAAAAAATCATAAAACTCATCCTTCATTCTCTTACTGTCATTCGATTTTCTCTTAATCTCTTCCTTGTATTTATAAAAATTTTCCCGTTCTCTAGAAAAGGGTGACTTTTCCCTAGAATCATCTCGTCGATCATTCTCAGTTTTCGAAACCAACGATTTAGAATTAAACGAATCGCTCAGTAATACAGCATTTAAGACATCCATCTTTGACATGTTTTCAAGCATACCTTTGAATTTTTGAATACGATCATCACCCGTGTAATTCACACGAACATCTTTGACCATTTGTTGATTAGTGTTGATGTGTTGGTTGTTGTAAACTTGTACATCACTTAAATATGAATTATTGTTAGAGTATTAGTTGTTATCGTGACCATTACCCACTTGCACGTTATTCCTCTCCATAAAGTGTCTTATAGAAATTCGATGACCACATATACTAGATCCCGTCCTTTTCACAGCACTATCTGCATCTTTCACGTTTGAAAATTTCACTATGCAATTTCCCCCAGCATCGATGACGACTCCGCCATTTGGAATGTCCAAACCTTTAAAAAAGCGTCGTATGTCTGAAGCGCTCGCCACAATGGGCAAATTTGCAATTTGAATCGCGTAAATCATTATTCAGTTCAGATTTACAATTAAATTGTACGTAAATTGGAAAACACGTTCTAAATTACAGCAAATTTAGTCAAAATTTTCTTTCAATGATTGATATAACATGTTGTAAATTTAACCTTGGTAAACAAACAAATGTTTTATGGAACAAGTTTATTTACTATACAGATTAAAGTGTAACCATGGTAGTTAGTTAACACATGTATGAACGATAATTTATATAATAAATTTTAAAATGAACATGAAAGGTTTATATTTTTTACCTTTTTTTAGAAATTTGACCAATTTGGATTGATAGTAACAGAAAGACGAGTATATGCGAAAATTGTGAGCAAAAAGGATAAACGAGTTGCACAAATGCATGATAAATTCCTAAAAATGTTGACAACATGTAAAAAAAATATCAGTTACATTATATCTTGTTATGGTGGCTTTACTGTCAAACCCCGGAATGATTTTTATAGCGGCATCAAATGACTTGTAAATGTTTTTGTGGAATCCGATAATTTGTCGCGAGGTACAATACAAATTTTCAATTATATCACTCTCCATGTTTAGTTCATTTCTCATGGGTTTTATGTACCTTTCCACGAGTGTGTTCATATCCTAAATATTTGTGATTTATTTATTTATACCGTTTTTTCAAAAAAAATAATGACCACGATAAACTTTTTTTCCGTTTCTATCAACTCTGTTATTATGTTGTAAAACCTTTGACATTTGTTCATTTTGTAGATATTTATGGGGCGATTAGATTCCATCAAATTACAAATTTTGTCAACTTGAGTAGTTTGCTAAAAATATAATTGTAATAAAACGTGTATTTTTTATTTTTTTTAACTTTTAAGGGGTTCAATTTCAGAGTACGGATTTTGTCGCTGTAATTTCCGTTTTTAAGACGTTTAATATCGACCACATTTGCGATTCCTTCGCTGTAGGGACTATTAGAGTACGTTACTCCCATAATGTTTAAAACTTAAACAACATTTCGTAAAAATCTATATAGTCAGATATCGTACACACAATTTAAAGTTTTTGCAAATAAATAAAAGTCTTTTATTAAAAGAACAAGGTAGAAAGTCTGTGATCCATTAAATTTTCACTTTTTGAGACTTGGGTCTAGATCTTGTACAAAAAAGATTTCAATTTTCTAGCGACAACATTAATGAATCACGATTAGTATTCTAATGAGACAGAAAATGAATAATCACTGAATATATTTATACACAAGACTGAATTAATTAATCCAATAATAAAAACACAAACTGTCGTGCATGGATCCTAGAAAATTGCAAGTTACTTGGAATTCAATCTATCTTGGATCACAAAGTTAATATATTAACAGTATGTTCATAGTATTTTATTATACGGGAATGTGTTGATCATTTGAAGTGTGTTGAGAAGGATTTAAATAATCTGTAAATCTATTAATATTTCGAGATCTTTATAAAAAATTAACAGGTATGTTTTATGTTATCTGTAAATATACTAGAATCTAGATTAGTCACTATATAATCCTTTTATATATAAAAAGTATGTCAAAATAAAACCAAAGATACGTAACGTCTATTTTAGAAACCTACCAAGTAGGCCCTTTCGAACTATTCCATGCGATAGATTTTGATTATAATTTTTCATATTTACCGAGTAGTCATAAAATAAATTTCATTTTAAAATTAATTAAATTAAATTAAAATTCGCACATTCTTTAAAATTTGGTAAATTGGTAGAACATGTGTAAGTATGAATATAATTTGAAAATATTATTGAAAAAAGTGACCTGGTTAATAAATTATGGCCCTCCAATGGTAAGAAAAAACAAAATTTCAAAACGTCTTAAAGACTCTAAAATTTGGAGACAATGTTGTTACAACATCCACGTTTAAATACTGTAAATTTCAATCACGTGAAATGAGGGTTATGAGACGAAAGAACAATTAATTGTACAGTTTCGTGCGTCCAAAATCGCCCACAAATCCCACATTTCCGATGATTTTTTGAAATATAATGTAATGTGTCACTAAGCGTTTTTGAACAATAAATGAAAGTTTAAATTGAATGACTTTATAATACTTTTAAATTTAAAGATCGTCATAGTTTTTACCAAAAAAATTTAGATTTTGAAAAATTGCAATTAACTGATTATACCATATCAATTTTTCGAACCCCCTGATTTGGTGACTTGGTGTATAATCCCGGGAAACGTGAAAATATTTACAAAGTTTGATTTATTTATAAATAAATTTATCCTTTTTTAATTTGAACCAACCTTTATTACAATTTATGATTGTAAAATTTTATAAAACGTGCATAATTTATTTGAATTAAATTTTCATTTATAAAAGAAGACAATGACACAAAAAATACTATCAGCGCCGCCTGCTTACACTGAACCAATTGACTTTAAAGCGACAGCTAAAGTTTTAGCTACTTGTTCATTTTCTGTGGGTTCAGCTGTCGCTAGATGGAGTTTTATGCCCATCATCATTTATTTGGGTAAAGAAATAACCATTCAATTTTAATTTAAAATTTAAAAATGTGCATTAGGTTTGAAAAAATCAATAGACCCTGGAATGGAACCCCTATCAATTTTAAAGTAACACATTTTATATCATTTTAAAGCATTTTTTTAAAAAAATAATATAATAGTTTGATATTTTGATATTTTGAAATTCAAAACCTTCATCAAGTTGAGGACAAAATTGTACTGATCCATGTTTGTATCATTTTCATATAAACCTAAAAATGATGTATTATGATTATTTAAAATAATTTATTTTTATTAATTTGTTTTAATTTTATTACCCGTTTCATTAAAATTTAATGTAGGTGGGGAAGGTATCCTGTGCTCTAAAAGGCAATCTGTCGTATTTACATAATCATCAGAAACTCGTGGTATTATTGGCCCATGTATTTTATATTCTGATAAATGTTGTACGTTGTATTGGATTTTTTTATCGATTTCTTTATCCGATTCTAAAAAGTGTAGATTACATTTTCATTAAAATCCATAAAAATGTTAATTTTCATATACTAATTGGATTAATTAAGTTACGGGATATTAAAGTAGTAGCGATGGTCATAGTTATACTTTTTTCTATATTAATACAGTTTTTCAGTGTTGGTGTGGTTAGGCTGGAGACAATACTGCTGTTTATTGTTAAAACTTGATCCCCCGTATTTATGGTGTTATCACTTATACTTTTCTCTTGGGTTATCGATTTTATGTACATTTCTTCAATCATGTCCTTGTTTTGTGCGTTTAAAGTTGTGTAAAATGATATTCCGTGACTGGGTATGCTTAGAGTCAAGTTTTCTATTTCAGGTATAGGAGAATCGTTTATTTTTGATATTTCTGTATAATAGACTAGTTTTTCTTTCAATTCATAAGTATACTTCTATTAACATGATTTAAAATTTATTTTAATTTTATATACCTCTTTATCTACAATTTCATTTGGATCTAGTCGCTTTTCGACAAGTTGTGTTTTTATACATCTTCTCCAAATGCAATGTGTTTGGCGGTTTATGTTTAATTTATCGCACATTTTTTGTAATAATGTGGTGTAGTCCATTTGGCGTGGTGATTCGGTAAAATATAGATACTATGGAAAATAATAAATTATTAATAAGTATTTTTTATTTTTTAGTATATATACTAAATTACCGAATTATGTAGTTTAATTTCTATTGGTTTGACTTGTTTGTTGTTTAACGAGCTGTAATTTTCGTCAGATTGATTGCTTCTATATTAATTAATTGAAAATACTTTTAAAATTTAAAATTTGTATATTTTTTTACGTATTGGGTTGATTTGGTGCTTTGTAAATTTCATCCTTGAAAGTTATATAAGTATCAATATCTGTATCGGACACTTTGGATGTCATTAAATAGATCCACAGGTATACCAAACTAACCGATTTATTATTGATTATTACAGCGTTAGATTTTGTTATTGCGAGGTTGGAAAGGGTAGACAACAAGGTCTGAAATTTAAATAAATTTAGTATATGAATAAAAAATAATAAAATGTATTTTTTAATGTAAATTATTCGAAAAACGTTTTTAAAGATTGATAATTATAAATAAATATGTTTGAAAAAATAATAAATTATATTTTTTAAATGTTTCGCAATAAAATCTACAAGAATCTTGCAACAAGATTAAATAAATAATTAGTAAAATTAAACGATAAATATATTAATAAGATGTTGCGTCATGTAGTTTTGTCATTGTTTCAAAAACAATTTTAATTACTATTAATTCATACTCATCTCTCAACTTAAGACTTAAGTTTGTAAATTTCGCAATATTTACTCAGTGGGACATGATGTGAGTCATTCACAGTGAGTGATGTCATTGTATTTTTCAAAATATAATTGTTATAAAAATTTTAAAACAAATAAATTTAAAATTAAATATATATCAGTGATTCATATATCTGATATTATATCACTCAAATATCACGTGTTTTTTAATAATAATGTTTTGTTCAAATTAATTATTTTTAAAATAATTTGTTAATATTAAAGACAAATTTATCAATTCATTTATAATTTATAATGAATCTTTTTCATTTAAAACCATTAATTTCTCCACATTTTCAAACGGAATCTGAAATTCAACTTAAATTCTTAATTTCAAACTGGATTTGTCGATAATTAAACATTGAAATGCATTGATAACATCAAAGATATTCATCAAACGTTTGTAAACGTGGATTTGCGTAATTTTGCAGAAATTTCAGAATTTTTACTATTTATAAATCGCGATAAATTTCTCATTTTCAAAGGGGATTTCTTATAATTCTAGACTATAATTTAAATGAGTACAGATTCTGCAGAAGGAATCGGCATAAATCAAACAATAGAATGAAATTATAATTACTTATTTATTTATTTATAAATAGAGGTGAGCCTACATGTAATTTAAATGATGCGAGTATCATTTTACCGTGGGCAACAATCATGCTCAATTTGAGATAAATGCGTTTGTTTCACAAGTCTACTTTACGACTAGTAAATTAACCATGTAATAATTACGAGGCTGTCTATCAATTGTAAATACATGATATCAGTCAACTCTAGTCTCAATTTTAAGTCTATTGAAAAGTTGTAACAGGAACATGGAGGGGTTTTAAACTAACAAAGCCTTTTATAGCCGTTTCACGACGGATGTTGTTTTCCAAAAGTGCACTTGGACACAAATCTTAGTGTAAAGTTTGCAAACCGTAATTTACGATCGTTCGACATTATTATTTTGACAAGATTATATTCTCCCACAAATTTACGACTAACGAAACATTTCATTATCTGCATTTCAATTTGAAATTTGTTTCTTTTACACTTTGCATTTTATTATCATCTGATTTTAAATTTAAATAAATTTAAACCTTTTTGTCTTCTACAATATACTTTCAAGAATATTAATTCATCCAACGAGTTGATAACAAAATGACGTTTCTATCAATTTTGTATGCCGCATTTTTCATTTTATTGGTCAATTTGAAGGTAATTATTTTTCAATTTAAATATTAAATTTTTTATATTTTTTAATTTTTTAATTTCAGATGATTGAAATGAGAGGAGCATTTCATTTTCGTTTAATTTCGTATGAAAATAAACTGGGAGTCACTTACGAGAAGGTGTTTAATTATTGTGATACTTTTACCGATTGTAATTTGTACACAAAGGTTGATATATCTTCAGCGACCAAGTAATTTTTTTTAAATTTTTTTAACAGTCATCGACATCTATTAAGGTGCCCAAAATTAAAATAATAACATTATTTTAACTTTTTTCATTAGAAAAGTCAGTTGGAACAATTATCATCTTGCCTCCTCTTTTAGTAGTGGAAATGCCATTGTCGATGAGAGACGATTCACTTACAATGTTACTTTTAGCGAAAAGCCGGTAATTTTATATTTTTATTGTTTTTTTGGGAGATTTTCAACTTTTTTTAATAATTTTTGAATTATTTTTATATTTTTACAACTTTTTTGTGAATTAATTTAGTAATTTGTTTTTTTTAAGACTCTTATAACTTCAGTTGTCAGAGTATACGACTACGACATGTACGATAGCGACGATTTGATTGATATTGTGACCATAAAATATTTTGACGAGGAAAATATAACCGTTCATCATTTGAACAAGAATGGGTAATTTAAACTAAACTTTAAAAATTATTAAATTATTACTAAAATAATTTTTAGAAATCACCCTAATGACATATCCATCAAATTCAAAGCTTACTATGAAGAAATTGTCCCGGAAAAGATTGAAAATCATGAAATTCACCAAGCCATCATTGCCAAACAAGAAACTACAACAAACGGCACAATAATCAACAATCCAGTCAATAATAATACTGTAATCGATGAAGAAATGATCGTAAGGGACATTAATACCGTTGAAAAAATGCAAAATGTAACAATCAATAACGGATCAAACGATACAATAATCATTACGGGGAAAAATATCGAAAAAATACACGATATAAAGGAGATTGAAAACGTTGAAAAGGCGCAAAATGATACTTTGAACGACATTATAAGTAATGTCAAGTCAAACAAACAAGAATCAAATAAAACGATTCATTTGAGGACAAAATCCGTCGTCAATGATACCATAGAAGATGATGTTCAAGATGTGATTGTACCGTCCAATATCAAACCAGAATTTCTAGAAACCGAC
Organism: Coelogynopora nodosa; assembly: GCA_034780555.1. Taxonomy (NCBI): domain Eukaryota; kingdom Metazoa; phylum Platyhelminthes; order Proseriata; family Coelogynoporidae; genus Coelogynopora; species Coelogynopora nodosa. The sequence goes on from JAUZND010031780.1 coordinate 18,102, forward strand.
ACTACATACAGACCTGTGGTTAATAATGATGGTGATGGAAAAGTTGATAATTCCACTTCCGTAAAACATTATGTGGCATACAGTTACAATTCACCCATTGAAAAAGAAATTGAAAGGAACCACACTGAGGTACAGGATAATGTTGAAAAAAATCAAGATGGTTCCGATTCACATCACGTAAAGTTGCTCAGCAAACTTGGAAAAACGCCCGTCAAAAGAGTCGTTTTACGCACTGAATCAAACAATGATTTGTTAAGCATGAGCGATAATACGGTAGAATCAACAACACCTTCAAACACAGATTCCATCCAAGCAGAAGAAAGTACATCCATCAAGATTGTAAAGATTGTGGTTCCGACATTACTTCTTTCCATGTCACTCGTAGCTATAATTATTCTCGCTGTTCTTTTCAACAATCACTACAGATATAACGTATGGAGTCTCCGAAGAAGGAAGAATGAAGAAAATATTGCCCTTGCTGAATCTCCGAGGAATAGTAGCGATAATGATATTCCAGTCTATCAAGAGTGTAATTTGCAAGATTGTTCAAAATACCCTACAGAAAATGGAAAGACGAACGAACCTCTATGTGCCAATAATGATTTTGTTTATGAGAATCCTAAATATATCAAGCCTAGATATCTTGTGGACCTGTAGAGTCTCTCATTGTCTCAATTATATAAATAAATTATTTATACTTAAATTTTTTTCAAAAAATAAAAAAAAATTGAAATTGCTTAAAAATATTAAAAATCACCTCCGTATCTGGAATTTCTCTTTCTTCCACATGTGCCAAGTAACATTGAATTATAAAAAGTTTCAATTTCATCGTATCATTCTTTAGTTGAAAATTATGGAGATTATTAATGGATCCAGAATTTTGTGGTGATTTTTTAAAAGAGTTTATTGAATTTATTGTAATATCCTAAAATAAAATAATATAATAAACATAAATTTATAAATATTTAAATTAAAATTAAAAAATAAATTTATACCATTATTTTGATATTGTCTTTTAATCCATCAATTTCATTTTTTAAAAATAAAACTACATTATCTTTAAATAATTCAAATGATGTGCTTTCCGAACCGATGATTGATATGGCGGCCGTGTAAAAGCTGTTTATCCACGAGTAAGTTTTTTGGTTAGACAGCTGATTATAAATTTTATTTAAAATAAATAAATATATTGTTTATAATTAGAAATTATTAATTACGTCCAAATATATAACGATCCCGTGCTGTACGTTAAGACAAAAAATACTCGATTCCTTGTTTTTGTTGCTTGATGGTTTAAGTGGGTGAATTATACAATTTTTTAAATCTAAATATTTAATTTTTAAAATAAATATATTTTTTATTTTTAAATACAGATATTTAACTTTGATTCAATCGCGACGTTTGCCGGTTTATTATCTTTATAAGCTATGAAAAAGGCACCTTTTATAATACACCAGTACTTTATCCATTTTAATTTCCTTTTTTTTACTACAGACATGTTTTTCAAAGAAAAATGTGTAAGTCGAATTTGTAGCCATCTAAAAAGCAAACAATACAGAATATAGTTTTAATATTTTGCATTTATAAATAATTTTTTTTAATTTAAATACCCTTCAATATCAGACTCGATTTCGACATCAGAAGACGAATTTTTGACCTCCATAGGTTTTTTTAAAATCTGTTTATATTCATCTAAATTTCCATCATCAACATGGTCATTATGATAAATAGTATCGCTGTTTTTCGTACATTTTTTACTTTCTTTTTTATCACTTGTATTTGAACTCGGTAGACTCTTATTCTTGCCTAAAACATATGAAATGAAAGATTTAGACGTGGAAGAGTGTTCTACGTCAAATTCCGTCAAACTATCGACCATTTCGTCAATAGTGTCTTCCGATACGACGGACAAGTTACCACAATTTGATGACAATTTTGAATCTTCATTGTTATTTATTGTTAAATCATCCTCTTTATCTGGAAGAGGAAGCCACATTTCGTCATTTAAATCTTTATTTTTGTAAAGCGTATGCATTGTTCGATATGATGTAGTCACTAAAATAAAATAAATGCTCAATAATTTCTCAATTTATAAATAAAATTATTTTTTGTATTACATGGTGCAAATTCCGATATGAAATGTGTACAAATTTTTATTCTAATGATTAATTTTATAATATAGGTGTAGCTCTATGTAGCTCTACTAGATCTAGACGTGATTCGATTTATTTCGCGATTCGAATCAATTCAGAAATATAAAGAATTAAAAGTTATATAATTATTCATAATGTATATTAATACAAGCTATAAAGTATATAATTAACTATTTAATTTAAAAAGCGTCACCTTTTTTGCAGATTTTAAATAATTTATTTTTCAAAAGTCAAGTGACTAACAAGTGTTGTAGTTAAAAATAAAAATATAAGAAAAATAATAGAAAAAGAAATTTTTACTTTTGATGGGTTTTCCTACTGGAGTGGAAGGTTCCGACTGCATTTCTGACTTTTAAAATAATTTATATTTATAAAATAAAATTTTTTAATTATTAGTTACTCTATGTAGACTATCTCTGCAAATCTGGCTCCTTTTTTCACGAAAAATTTTAAGATAATCGACCGACTAAAAATTTTCAATAAAATTTCAAAAAAGTTTATATTTTTTGTAATTAATTTACAAAAAATTATTAATCACATCAACAGGTAAAATATAATTGAATATAAATTACCTTTACGCAATTAAAAAACAAATTCGTGTCGCTACTTTTTGCGAATTGTAAACCCCACTTTTCATTCTTATAATTTGTCCAGCTCACCAAGAAATCAGATTCTTTGTCAATCGTGGTTCCTAAATTTAGTTTACTATTAGTTGACGTTATTACAAAATAATGTAATTTATATTTTAATTTTTAAATTTTTAAATCGCTTAAATTTTAAGTTAAAAGCGATTATTAATATTTATAATTTTATTTATTAGTAATAAAGTATTACCAATTGTTTATATCTATAAATCTCGGAAAAAAAGAAACTGGTTTATGGTCATAAAGTTTGATAAACTTTTATTAAAATATTGTTTAAATTAAACGAATAATTGTTATTATAATTAATTAATATAAATCTATTTTATACGGCAATGTTGAAAGCATGAAAAATGGGCCATTTGGAAACAATGAAAATTCATTAGAAATGCAAATTTTCAATTAATAAGTGTTGATACAATTTAAAGCCATGTATTTTATTTTGTATATTATTTGGATCGATCATACATGTAAATTTATTACATTGTAAATAACTTATTTCAACAATAATTATAGTTATTTACCTGGTTGTATAATTTTGGAATAAAAAATCTTGACCACACTCTTGGAATAGGCACTAAATTGGTATACTACTTGTTGTAGATATACACGACACATTACATTTATAGGAATTGGTTTTGATACGAGAGCTTTCCAATTACCATCTTTATCGACAAAATAAATCTTCGCAGATACTCTATTTCAAATTTAAATTTTCAAGAGGTTAATATGATTTTTGTTAAAAAAATAATTACCTAAACAAAAAAACATTCTCGTTTTCTAATTCGTTTTGATGAGAATATCGAATACCCATTTTTAAATTATAAATCTGGACAAAACATTTTGAGATGAAATGTTGCAATTAGCATACATTCACATCAAAGAACATTTATCGAGGTATCGATTTATTGTACAATTTACTGTCTCAATGCATTGCAATGCTATAATAACCTAGACATAAAAAGGTGTTTTAACAGGTCTAAATTTCATTTTAATGATTTTATAAATGTGGGACAAGAATCAAATGCCGAAATAGATTTAATGGAAACTACAGTTAATTTGCAACCTGTGCATTTTTCTTATTCATCCTGGCCTTTTGTTTATCGTTCTATTTTAATTAGAATAAATTTAAAATAATTTTTTAATAATACCTTCTCCTTTCGAGTAAGTCTCTAAGAATGAAATAAAATATTTTTATAACATAAAAATTTAATTCACCTTGCAGTCAACTTTCTGGCTCAATTTGATCTTTTTCTTCTCGATATTTCTCAACTCATTAAGACGATCCTGTTTAATTGCAGCTCTCTTGCGTACTACATCGTGTGGGTTTAGTTTAATCATAGCCTCTGTACTCTTGAGAGGATTTACTTTACGATATTTGGTAATTTGAGGCCTAGAAAATAAGTTATTTACAGCCCGCGACATCTATTAGAGTGATCAAATTTAAATTTTTCTGAGTGTGTAAATATTTCTAATAAATTCAAATCTAGTTGATAAAATAGACATAATAACAGCACAAATATTTTTGTTTGAAAATACTAATTATATTATGCACAGAAGAAAAATGTATAATTAATTGGAAATGTCACAAAAAATAATCAAAACAAAACTTTTTTAAAACTATACAACCTTAGTAACGAAAATATTTACTGAAAAACACTAAATTTATATATATAGCTAACATTCTTCTGCCTCTGATGATCCTTCTTCTGCCTCTGATGCATCTTCAAATTCTCCATCATCTTCCAATTCGTCTAGTGCTAATTGTCCTTCATATAAATCTTTTAACCGTGTTCTTGGCAGTAATCTAAAAGCAGCTGTTTCTTGTCACCTTTCTTCGGCGTTCCAAGTGGAAGGCACTTGTGATAACGAGCATTGTCCATAATTATCAGTGCATTGTTAATGCTGTCGTTGTCTAAGTCCTTTAAGAGAAGCTCCATCCAACCCATCATGTAATTTCCATCAAACATTCCATGATAGTCCTTAGTTCTACCTCCTTGGAACCTCTTCAGGCTTCCCCTTAAAAGTTGAGGCTTTTCTTGGTTGCTTCTTTCGGATTCCTCTACGTTATGATCACCGTCCATTATAGCAGCAATGAAACAATATCGTTGGCCTTTAAATTTAGATCGAGGCTCAATATATCCAACATCGCTGGGGTCATAAAGAGAGTCATTATGAAGAGAGTAATGGAGGTGTATATAACTTTCATCCATGTAGACTTTCCTTCTGTTAGGTGTCGCGGACTGTTAACAAGATCAATAACAGGGTCTTCGTAATTTCGGTACTGAACTACAAAAATATTTAAACGTAATTGTTGTCGATAGCTGTAAGCAGCAATCATAAAATTCTTTCGCATTTCTAACAGTTTTGCTCTTAGACATTACGCGACTCCTGACCATTCTTTTTATGGTACCACCAACGCCATCTATGGCGCCCTTGCCATGAGAGGTGGCAAAGAAACACAAAAAATTGTTCTCCGTTTTTGACATATATAGTTAACAACAAACCTATTTTTAAATTGCCCGGTTGGACCATCAGACCATACGAAAATATTCGAGTACCCGTTGCATTTTAATATATTATAATATATTATCATGATATATATTAATATGAAATTATAATTTACATTTATTGTAGAATTTAGCCATGAATTTGAAGTTCCGTTGTTTATCCTAGATGTTTTGTTTGTTAGGTGAACATTTCTACTCTGCTTGCGCTTTAATGATATCTTATTTTGTATAAACGTGTAAAACTTTTTCTGATATAATGAATCGTTCTCTTCCAAATGACTCCTGCTTATTAATTCATTTGTTAACAGACAACAGTAGTTTTAGAATTGTTAGGAGCGTCTGCACTAGTTTGTAGCTCAGTACGTGTATCACGGTTATTACTTTTACAGTAAGCTTGAATCTGAATAAACTGAAGCATCCAACGATACATCTTAACAAGGATATAAAGATGGTTATCGGCTTCAAGGTTATAAGATATCTCACGATACCATTTTCGGAAGTTAATCTAGTCTTTTGCTGATCTCTTATGCCCAGGTACCCAGACATATTTCGGAATTGTTTGTCGAATTGAAAACTATCGCTAGATAGCTTAATTAATTCTTCTTTTGGGGTAAGGAAATTAGGGTGCATATCCATAATGTTTCCAGTATAGATCTTAGGCCTTACGCCCCTGTAAAGGTTGTCGTGGTTATAAGGCATAGCTATATCAATCGGTTGATCAAAATAGATGTTAAGACTATTAAGATTAGGGTTGTGATTTTGAACTTTTTTTCCTTTAATCAAAAAGTCCACCATCATTTACGCATCTACATGCTTTGTAGACTACACTAACAAAAAAAGTTTTTAAAAATAGTAAAATATTATGTGGGTAGAGGCACTTTGAAAATATGATAATTAATTACTTTTAAAAAATTGACTAGTTAAACATAATTGTTGACTAAATATATAAATCTTCTTATCGCGTTGGCCGAACTTTTATCTTTATAATGACCTAATAATTTTAATTTTACCTGCTCGAACAACGAAGTTACAGAAAATTTTAAATTGTTTCTTTTTTTGAAAATCTTAAAGAGACCTAAAACATATTTTATTATTTAAAAATTAATAAATTTAATATTTCGAAAAAAGATGATGTTAGATTCATATATTTTTGTTAATATAAAATTAGAATATTATATAATTAACTGCCGTAACCAAGGAATATTAATTAAATAAAATGTTCACTAATTTTATGTTGTTACCCTGGTAATTTGTAATAATGAAGTTATAAAAAGTTTCGAATAATTTTTATTATTTTATTTACTGATCGAGAATTTATTCTTGTGAATCGACGAGAAAAAAAATATGCTATTAAAATTATAAGAAAGTACAGAATAAAATTAAATATCTTTATTACAATAAATTAAAAATTTAATTTCCAAATTTTCGGCTTTGATTTGTCTTTTTATAAAATAATCCAGTCGCGAAAAAGACCGTTCGCATACTTCATTTGTCATATCAGTACTGAATTTTGCATCCGTTAAAATTTGAATATGTCTGTGGTAGCATTTCAATGTATTGGCGCTTATTTTCCTTTTCATTTTCTAATTAAATATTTTATAAATATTTTTTTATTAAACTTACTTTAATTAAATCAACCCGACGCCTACATGAGAACCATGCGGGCCCCCAAACATCGCATATAAAAGTTCCAAGGGAGTTTAATTTTCTATTTTTTGTTTTAGATAGCAGTAGGTATTTGAGTGCGTAAATTGCCCTACTGTTCCATCTTGCGTTATGAAGTGGTCCGGGCTTTTTAAAACGTATTGGAGGAACCTTTTTGGTTCTTTTTAAATATTTATAACCATCCATTAATAATGCAAGCTCAGAATAGTCATTTCTGTTGTTCTTAGGGTATTTCCAATTTTGTATATGTTTGAAGTGTTTAAATTTATTGAGGTGCTTTTTATTGAATTCATTGAACGTGCTTTTTAGATCTTTGACAAAGTCATAGTTGATGTTCGGAGATGTTGTTGTGTTGGGGAAATATTTCCCTATTTCCCAGAATAATATTCTATCTAAAACATGTAGGCGACAGGGATGATAAATGACATTTGGTAAAATGGCTTTTCTTAGTAATTGTATGACGCCCGCATCACATCCTGTATTAGTGCTGGTGGTGTCGCACATTATTCCAGATATTTTAGACTGTATTTTAAATTTTGAAATAATATCAATCAACATGTTTTTTATTGTCAAAGCTTTTCCGTCTGTTATTGTTTTTAGGGCAATTATACGCTCCAATCTTAATGCCTTTACTGCAACGACATAATAGTGTTTTCCGTTCGTTGTTTTGCCGTCAAAGCACAAAATTATATCATCGTAATTCGATAGAACATTGATTGTTTTTAGAGTGTACTCTTTTAATTCGGTACCACTCTTTTGTACACTTGTTCTGCAGACAGGTGGCAATCCAAGACAAGATGATATGTGATTTGATATCACAGCCGTAGAATTCACAGAATAGCCCGTCACTTCTGAAATTTTGGATAATTCCTTCGCACTTATTAGACTCTGTGATTTTACATTTGGAGGAACGTAATCAGTGTCGAAAGTTTTCTATAAAATAATCATTTTAAACAAATTGTAATTAATATTTGTATTAATACCTCCGGTGAAAGAATTTCATCCTCATCAACGTCCACTACGTCGTCCATTACATTTTTCATCTCATCTACTATTAAAATTATAAATGCTAATTTTTAATTAAACATAATTTAATTTTTTTTGAAGGGTGTTCTGGAATGTATTTTACAATATTTCCCTTTTGGCCGATTTTGCAATTACTGCTTACTTGTATAGCGTAGAAATCTTCATCTTCTTTCTATATAAAAAAATAATAAAATTTTGGAATAATTATAAATTACACATAAGAATTTCGGGTTTTGCGGTAGAATGTCAAATATTTCTGATAATTTAGTATTAAAATGTATTTTAAAAGCATTAGCTGTATTCTTTTTGATGTATTTTTTATAATTGGATATGAGTTTGTTGATTTTTTGTTGTATTCGTCCTAGGCTTTGAACAGGAAGAGACATGTTGGTCCACAAATTTTGTATCTCTTTTGCCACTAATCCAATACTAGCTGATCGATGTACTTTTTCTTCTTTTAAAATAATGTGATATCTATTTACAATTTCTTCATGTGTACATAATCTAACTTTTTCGCTTAATTCCATCTGAAAAACGTGCTGAAATTGGGCGAAAATGTATTTGTAACTATTGAAACTTCGCAATAAAGTCAGTTTCAAATTGAATAATTATTTGGTTAGAAACCATGAGCGATAATTAATTTAAATATTCAAAGTGCCTCTACCCACCTAAGAAGTTGCTGAATTTCAATAATTTTTACAGATAACTGACAATCATCAAATTGCTCATTATTGGATTGGGGGGGTTTTTATATTTAAATTTTTTGCACAACCCTAATTAAGATCGTTAAGACGGGGTATGGTGTATTTATGATAAGCTGCCATTTGAAGCTTAGAGTTAAAAAAATTAATAGGAGTATGAGCCCATTTAGCTCTGGTGTAACAAAACTAGGAGAACCGTTTTTATTCTTAACAACTGCTTCAGCCATATGATTTAGTTCGTTAAAAGATTCAAGGATATCATTCTCTTTTATATTGTTTAGGGCTGTTCGTACACCTACATTTTAGTCTTTAGCATTTGATAGGCTTTCTTTTCATCATTCAATAAGATAGCGATAGATTTAAAATCTATATCTGGAAAATCGTTCGATCCGATTGTTGGGTTTTGGGGGGTATTTGAGGTTGTAAGTACATTTGATCCATCTTTTGGAATTGTATCGTTATAATTATAAGCTAACCATGTTTTCCCAAGCGTAGGGAATGCGTATATGATGGTCCCCTTTACTAAGATACCATCTAGCATATGATAGAGGAATTGGTCGTACCCAACCTTATGTATACTAAAATTTAATCGTTTTAGAGTCGGTATGACTGTTGGTTTAATATCATATAACCAATTTTTAATGGTTAATTTATCAACTACAGTCACGTCGCGTCGATTAATCATTCGTGCATGTATTATATTAGTCCATTGATTAAGTGTGTGAATTGTGTCAAGTAATGGAATATACGCCAATTTGGGGCGTTCCTTTCGTTCATTTATATTAATCAGCCTGCCTAAAGCATCGTGGCGGTTTGTGAGAATAATATCTTCTCGGTCCACATAAGCCCGTGGCTAATATCATCCGTATCTCGGAATGAAATTTGTTTTGAAAATATTGCCCACCCTTTTTTTAATCGACCAAAAAACCTTTCAACGCATCCTCGGAGAGAACATAACCTTGCATGCTCTTGTCTTTCAATTTGAGGTGTAAGTTGAAATGGTTATTTTAAAACTATTTTTCTTATCCCTGGCGTGTAATTGTAGCTCATTCTTTGAAAAATTTGTCATGTTCATTGATTACGCGTCACCTTCCATGGAATCAAAAAAATTCCCTCTATGTGCATCATGGTCATCTTCTAAATGTTCCACTGTCGAATTTATCTCACTGATTAAATTGGATGTATTATTTAAAACGTTGTTTAAAATATTTCTGTCCATTTAAAAATATAAACGAAAAACTGATTTTAATTGAGAAAATGACAAAATTTCACATCAAATTTATGTGAAATCAGTAAAATATAAAATCATGGAGGTAATTATTGATAACGTGCAAAACTATAATTTAAAATTATAATAAAATATATAAAACAGCGCACAGTGGTATATTTTGTCCCAAAACCTCTAAATTGATTTTTGATCTATTATTATGAAATTTATAATTTATGTAGTTTAAAAAATTGTCTGCAAGATGATATAATTATCGACATATTTAAAGAGCCATTAATACCAATTAATTAAACTTAAAAGTGGTATATTTATATAAAATAATGTCACTATTTTGACCAATTTTGAGACGAACGCGTTCGAACGTTTCAAGCCTGCACATATCAATTTACTGACTATTTCCTGTAGTATAATATACTGTTGAGTTAGATGAAATTATAAATAAATTTTCTTCAAAAATGAAGTTTATAAAACGTAAATTTCGTAATTTTAGAAATTTTAAAACATCAATTTAAAAAAAGGGTATAGATCGGTGTTCTATAAAAAATTTTCATGAAAGTTCATGTTATTTAGAATTTGTATACCAAATTTCAGACTGCGCATTTCTGCGCATTTTTTTAAATTAGACCTCAAAGTTGACGTTATTTTTTTGAAAAGTTAAAATCAAAAAGGGAAGTTATTTTCATTTTAATTTAAAGTAAATAATATTGATTATAATTTATGATAGAATGAATAACATGTCTTCACTTTCTTCATTTTCAGAAGAGGACTCATTTTCTTCATCTTTTAAAAACTTTATATCATTTATCACAGGGTCTGAGGTGCAGAGGAGTCTGTTATAAATATCTACATTACATTGAGTTATACTAATTTTTCTACTATGAAATTCTCTTATATTTCGAAAATGCTTGTTTCGGGCTTCAAGATCCTATAGGAATATTTAAAAAGGTTATTATTTCGTGGGCATGAGTTAAGATTTAATTTTAATAATTAAATTTTTCTTTTTTTCAGCAAATAAAATTTTATGTTGGGAGCCTGTCACTCTCCATTTTTTTAAATCTAATCTATAAGATATGTGTAAAATCATCTCAAACGCTCTAATCCATGAATGTAAAATTGGGATTGAGTGTTCAAGACGATTAAACTCAACAGTTGATTTAGAAAATTAAATTGTTTTGGCGTTTTACCGCAGATAGAACATGATTGGGATGAGTATAGTCAGAAATAGTAGTATGGACTTTTCCGTCAATCATTGTCAGGTACATCTTATGTGTTACATTATATGTTACATTATTAGAAATTATAATTTTTTATCTAAGTTATTAAAAGAATTATTAAAAAAGTCAAATTCAACCTTAGTCGTATCTCTAGTTTCTTTTATAAATTTAAATCTTAAAGGGCGACATAAAGCAGGAGAACTAGGATGATTATTTTTCCATACTAAATTATTTTTGTTTTTCAATAAAAGCGGTACTATACATGACATAAACACAGACCCCTCATTACCTTGTTGACTACCAGAGAGATTTTGATTGTAGACACTCTGATTTGAAGCACCATCAAATCCACATTTAAATGAGAATTCCAAGTCAGTTTCTTGTTGAGGTAAATCGATTGTCTCTGATATTCTTCTAATTGTATGGTCCAAAATATTTTGCAGCGTTGTTCCACATCCAGAATCTGTAACTAAAATTTCATCAGGATAACATTTTACTTTCGCAGCTATTATTCTGTGATATGCCGGGTAAACTTTAATTCCTAACATTTAAATTATAATATATATTATATACTTAATACCTTTCGATTGTGATGCTTGTCTCATATAATTGTAACTATTTTTCGATAAATAACTTTAAAGCTTCATTATCTGAAAATGTATTTTCCGGGGTTTCATTTCTATGTTTCTTAATCATACTTGTTGCGAACATTAATTTTGTTGGACTTTCATTAAGAATGTTTTGTACTTTTCTATATTTTGTACTAGCTGATGCTTCTGAAAATTTTACTTCTGGACGACCTCCAAGACGAGTATTAAATCTCTTTTCTACTTGCATGTCTAGCCATTTATTATTATTTTCTAAAAATCTATCTTTTCTTCTGTTTGCATTTTTCCATCTAATTTTCATAGACCTCACCTCAGTATCCAATTTAAGTGGTTTTTGTCAATCTCAGAACATATACGAGTATGAATAGCATCCAAATCATCAAAAGTTAATTCTTTTTGTCTTATATTATTATATAAATCAATTCTTTTCATTTTAATCTTTAAATGTAAACTCTTCAATTGTAATGAATATAAAAATGAAAAATTGAAATGAAATAAAATAAAATTAATAAATTTATTACTAAATTATTAGGCATTTTTTTTAAATTTATATTATAACTATGATAATAACACGTAATTGAGTTATGTAAATTGATACCAATTAAGTTTTATTATTATTACTAACTGCAAATACCGTTTTAATTTCTAATTTTTAAATTAAAATATAAAAAATCAATTTATTTACAATTTTCCGTTCTATAGAGATATGGAGAAGAATAGGTATAATTAAATAATTAACAAAAACATTATTTTTAAATTTAGACATCAGTTTGAGGACACATCTAGTGATGAGAATACGGACAGCGATTAAGAACTAAAATTTATCCAAGATTTATAAAAAATTAACCGTTATATAATATTTATATAAACCTTTTTTTCACTCGTAACAAAAAATTTTGATAGTTTTTAAATTAAAAATTTTAAAACTCCAATCTAACAACTTTATCTTAAAAAGTGACATATCATGTAACATATAAATGACATTGAATGGTAAAAAATTAAAAAATACAAATTTTAAATTTTATAAATTTCACATTCTCCATGACAACCTATATTTAATTTCAACATTTATTTATTATTCAAATTATTTAAATATTTATCACGTGCATACTTTAACATTTTTATCAAAACTTGTACAATGGATTCAAAAGTAGATACTCGTGCTTCCTTTATGAAATTCGGCATGTACACTTCCCAAGAAGTAAAAAACATGTCGGTAAAACAAATAACGTCATCAAAATCTCTCGATGGAGATGCTATCGTGGAATCAGGACCATACGACACTGCTTTAGGTAACAGATTAATAATTAAATAAACAAATTTGTAATCACAGGTCCAGTATTGAGAGGTTCAAAATGTAGCACTTGTGGAGAATCTGCCAAGTGTGATGGTCATTTCGGCCATATTAAATTACCAAAAACAATGTATAACCCTTACATGTTTTCTACAATGATTAAGGTTTAAAAAATAAAAACATTCTTTTAAAAAATATATATTTAAACAGTTGATGAATCAATGCTGTCTGTGCTGTGGACGAATTCGAATAAATCGCATCCAAAAAGCCGCTATAAAACTCCAAATGAAGGCAATATGCAACGGAAACGTCAATCTCTCATATAAAATCGACTTAATGTGGAAACATTTGATAGAAACGTTGGGAGATCGAGAAGCAGTCGAAGATAACAATACGACGGATAAAATGGAAAAAGAAAAGGAACCTACGAAAATAAAAATGAACGATATACAATCTGGTTCGGTAAATGAGATCATAAAAGAGTTGAAAAGTATTTATTACAAAGAAGCAGCAAACGATTCTAGTTCTGTCAAAGATAACAGGGGCATAATGATGCTAAAAAATGAAATTGTAAATAATTTTATATCTGGATTTTACACTACCAAATTAATGTGTACTTATTGTCATGTCAAGCACAGAGTGGCTAAAGGAGAATATAATGTTTCAGTTTACCTTTCCAAGGTTTTAAATCCTAGTCAGGTTAAAACGTTTCTTCAGACGAGAAAAGAATTGGAAAAAATAAATGACAATGACGATGAGAGTATGCTTGATGAAGATGAATCGTTTGAGGATGAATTAAAAATGGATAAAGTAGACTGGGAAACTAGGAATTTTAATGTAGATTCTTTGACTTTTTATAATAGTGACAGTTTTATCAATTCTTTAAAATCGCATCATAGAATTGTTACTCCAGAAGAATGCAAGAAATTTTTGACTCTAGTTTTTGGTCGAGAGAAGAATTTTTTAAAGCATGTATTTTCAATTTTGAATTATGAAAAGTATAGTGGTAGACAGGATAATTTAGTGGACAAATTTTTCTTTGATAATGTTCTTGTGACTCCAAACATTTTCCGCCCTATGTCAATTTCTCGAAATATGAAAATTGCTAGTCCTCAAACATTGTTGTATGAAAAAATCATTGAAAACGGCAATAAAATTAAAAATTACACTTTTCAAATGGAAAACGGTGATGAGACGGTGGATGTTGCTGAAACGAAAAAAATGTACGAAAAAAGTATGAGTAAATTGCAAACGTGTTTGAATACAATATTTGACAGTAACATGGACAAGTTTAAAAATAAAAATGATCCCGTTATGGGACTGCGACAAATTGTTGAAAAAAAAGAAGGTTTGTTTAGAAGCAATATAATGGGGAAACGAGTAGATTTTGCCGCTAGATCGGTCATTTCTCCTGATCCTTATCTTTTAACTAGGGAAGTGGGGATGCCAGTTGCTTTTGCAAAGATTTTAACATTTCCTGAATCGATTAATGAGTTTAATGTTGAAAAAATGCAGAAATTGGTCATTAGTGGACCTAATAATTATCCCGGTGCCCGATATGTTGAATACAAGAGTGGGTTGAAAAGATTTTTGCATCCGTATAATGAAAAGAGAAGAGAGGATGTGGCAGAAAAGATGAAAAGTCGTTTAGTCAAGGATCCAATCATTATAGTGCATCGACATATGGTGGATGGGGATTTAGTGCTTTTGAATCGACAGCCTACGTTGCATAGAGCATCAATGCAAGCCCATGTGACTAAAATTCTACCTGGAGAAAAAACGATGCGTCTTCATTATTCGGCGTGCAAGGCTTATAATGCAGATTTTGATGGAGACGAAATGAACGCTCACTACCCCCAAACGGAACAAGCCAGAGTAGAATTGTTAAATCTTGCTTTAACAGACCACCAATACCTTTCTCCAAAAAACGGGGCGCCTTTAGCTGGTTTAATCCAAGACCATATCGTATCAGGTGTATTATTTACTGTACGAGGTAGATTTTTCGATAAACGTAAATTCTTTTCCCTCATTTACTCTTCAATGTCTCATTTTATCGATTCCAAAACTTTAAAATATAAAGGACCATCAATTATAAAACCGAGAGAAATGTGGTCTGGAAAAGATGTTATTTCGACAATTTTGTGCAATTTGATTGCTTATGACGGAAAAGGTACAAATTTCAACTTTTCCGCAAGATCTAAAGTCACCTCTCTCATTTTGCAAGAAAATTTGAATAAATGTGGAATTTATATGAGCGAAAGTCAAGTAGTTTTTAGAGAAGGTTGTTTTTTGGTGGGTATTTTGGATAAAAATCATTACGGAGCCACTGCCTACGGTTTAACTCACGCAATCTACGAATTGTATGGACCAAAAGTAGCAGCAAATTTCCTTTCTTGTCTCTCTAAATTATTCACTTATTTTCTCCAAAACCGCGGCTTTACGTTCAACGTACAAGACATTCTTTTGACTAAAAAAGCAAACAGGGCTAGGAGAAAAATCATTCGTAAATTATCCCTTCGTGGTACAAATGCTGTGAAACGATTTATTCAAACAGAAGATCAAGTGGACGAAAAGACTCTGAAACATTATATAAATGACGCCATTTTTGAAACTAGTGCCATAAAAATGGCTAAACTAGATTATTGCTTTAAAATGGAAACGGACGCTATTCAAAATGAAATTTGTCAAGTAACAATGCCACAAGGATTATTGAAACAATTTCCTCAAAATAACTTGCAATTGATGGTAAATTCTGGAGCAAAAGGATCGATTGTCAACTGTCAGCAAATTTCATCCACTCTCGGCCAAATTGATTTAGAAGGACAAAGACCTAGACGAATGATATCTGGGAAAAGTTTACCTTCCTTCCTTTTGCAAGACGTTCATCCAAATACTTGTGGTTTTGTGTCTGGGAGGTTTTTAACCGGTATATCGCCTCAAGATTTTTATTTTCATTCTATGGCAGGCCGAGAAGGACTTATTGATACGGCATGTAAAACGAGTAGATCTGGATATCTACAAAGGTGTCTAATCAAACATTTGGAATCTATATATGTAGCATATGACCGAACTGTTCGAGATGGAGACGGGAGTATAATCCAATTCAAATATGGCGAAGACGGATTGCATGTCGAAAGGGCCTCATATCTTAAAATGACCCAATCTGATTTTATTCTCGACAACGTTGACATTTTACAATCTAAAACAGAATCTGAAAGTAACATGATTAAAAGTTTAATGTCACAAGACAAATCAAAAGATTTGTGGCGTCAATTGAACCGATCCAAACTTTTAAAAAAGTCTAGTGGTTTTGCTGGTTATACATCAGCATTTGATCAGTTTTGTACACATCATTATTCCCTGATGGAGACAAAAGACGACAAATTGCAGGTTATTAAAAAAATAAAAAGTATGTGGGTAAAATATTTAAAAAACGTCAAAAGAGGGAAAATTGATAAAGGTGAAAAATTCCAAGAGTTTTGCGTTCTTGATCCCCCAAATTCCATTCTCAATGTTGACGAATCGATAGGGGCCGTTAGTGAAAAGTTGCACGGGTTTATAACAATGTGTTTAAATTCAAATGATTTGCTTTCGAGTAAAGCCAAGAGAAGGATAAAGAGGATGATGTATGTTAAGTGTTATAGAGGTGAATAATTTATAAAATTAAAGTATTTTATTTTATTTGTTTAGCTTTGGTTGAACCAGGTGATAGTGTAGGAATATTGGCAGCTCAATCAGTCGGAGAACCTTCCACTCAGATGACTCTAAACACGTTTCATTTTGCTGGAAAGGGAGAAATGAACGTCACTTTAGGTATTCCAAGATTAACTGAAATTCTAATGAGAGCTAGTGAAAAAATAAAAACTCCATATATGGAAGCAATCTTACTTCCAGGTAAACACGTGTTGCATCAGGCAAAAAAGCTGTCCAAAATTCTAAACCAAGTTAAATTGCACCAAGTTTTGTCCCGAGTTGACATTGAAGAAAAGTTTGAATTTAGCACTTTTAAAGCCCCCTCTAGAAATTATATTGTGACTTTTTGTCTTTGCGATTCAAAGTTTTACAAGGATACCTTCTTAACTCCCGAAAAGGTGATTGGTTTTATTGAACAAAAGTTTTTGGCCATTGTAATTAACAGTTTTAACAAGAGGATTGCAGAATTGAACAAACATTCATTGGTTTCTACCAATACGTCTAAAAAACAAAGTGCTGGAGATTCCGCGGATGTGGAACAAAATGATGAGCCTGTGATAAATGAAGTAGAACTTTCTAATGATGAAAGTACAATGGAGGATGATTATAGTCATGATGACTTGTCTGATAGAGAATCTATACAACTTGACGATGAAGAAGAAGAAGAAGCTGATTTTAATGAATTGGTCGATTCTGATGTTGATATTATGAGATTCAATCCTGATACCAAGAAAATAAAAATTGAAAATATTAAAACACCAACAGATACTCAATATGACGATGTCAAGCCTCCGTTAAACAGTAAATTTGAAAATAAACAGGCAATAGTGCAACGGCACAAGTTTATCAAAAATTTCCATTTCGATCAAGACAATTTTTCCTTTTGCAAATGCGAATTTACATTTCCTTTGAAAAAAGGAAAGCTCGACTTTAAAGTGTTTATTCAAAAATTGGCGCTCGAAACCATGATTCACTCTGTCCCAGGAATCACTCGATGTATCGTTAGCAAGAACCCCAAAAGTTCTGTACGAATAAAGATGGAATCTAATGTTCCTCAAGCTATAAGCACAATGACTGTGGAAGGAGTAAATTTAAAAGAACTCTATAAATACTCTGATATCATAGATTTAAATTACCTGTATTCAAATGACATTCATGCCATTGCTAGAGCATATGGAATAGAAGCGGCTTATTCAATCGCTATTCAAGAAATTAACTCTGTTTTCTCGGGATACGGAATTGACGTGGATAGACGTCATTTGTCATTAATTGTGGATTATATGACACACGACGGTTACTTTCAGGCCTTGAGTAGAAATGGAATAAATACAAATTCATCACCTTTACAGAAAATGAGTTTTGAAACGACTTTGAATTTTATGAAGGATAGTATATTATCGGGTAAGAAAATGTGAAAATATTTTATTTTTATTTTTATTATATAGGAGCCACTGATAATATATCTTCTCCTTCCGCCAGATTGACACTGGGGCGAGTACCCCTAGCGGGAACGGGTTTATTTGAATTGAAACAAAAGACGAAAAAATTGTAAATTTGTAACATAACTAGATAAAGAGTATTTACTAATTTGGATTCTAACATGATAAAATATAATATTGTATGATATTGATATTTAGTTTCAATACTCAGAGCTCTGTGCAAGAATACATACATGTATGTTCTATATGTATATTATGATGTATTAAAATTCCAATAAAGCAAGTCTATAACCAAATCATTCTCAGATGTGTGCCACAGACACTTTTAGTTTCCTAGTATTATATCGTACCTATACGAATCATGATAAAGCAAAGTAACAATATTGATATTTACCACTGCAGTGGTAATTAACAAAATGAGTCTCAGTTAAAAGCTTCTACTTGAAACTAAGCGAATTACGTTTCAATATTATAAATGCAAGAGAAATTATTTAAAATACAAAACAAATTTATTAATTCCATGCCCCAGTAAAGGCTCGTAGTTTTATTTTATTTTATCCAGAGATTACAATTTTGTTTATGAAATGCTGTGAGTAACGTAAATGTGCATTGAATTTAACACTGTTGTTAGCTCGATATTATACATGTATGATTATATTGGAAATATATTATTTCATACATATATCTGTAATTTATGCAAACTTTTGGTCGTTGAAACCACATAAAAATTGGAGTAAAACTCACCTGACGATATAAATAATGTATGAATTTAGACTATATACTGGTGGACACGTTACGTTACATTAATTTACCTAGCTTACTGCTTCGTCTCGTTGATATAATCTACATTGTTCTCCGTATACAAATAATAAATATTGCTTTATTCTCGTGACAAATCAATACCAACAAGACGATTTTACTGGTATATTTTTCATTATTCCATAAAGTATTTTAGCCATTTATAATTGTACCTGTACAGGTATTTTTTAAAAACAATACATACAGTCACGATATAATGAGAATAAAACAAACATGCAAATTTATTTACAATTCTGTAGAGTCTACAGTTTAGAGTATTGCATTATACCTGGACCAAGTGCTAGACGATATTTTTTAAATTGAAATTGTTTCATTTTACGTTGTATAGCTAGATAGCTGGATCAAGGTATTTTTTTTAAAATTATTTATTTACTTGCCCGGTGTGAGAACATTTTGTTTTTTTGTTACTATTTACCTGTACTCAGTTTCTTTGTTTAGCTTGCAGTTACCACGTATTGTTTTAAATTTACAAAATTGAAGGATTGTAATTCTTTCAGTTTGGTTTGATCACGTACTCTACTTATCTAGGCCGCAGAAATTGGGTAATTTTATTATTTTGATGATTTATTTTAAAAGTAGAATTAAGCGTCATTTATATTTTGAAAATTTTCTTAGTTGGGAATTTTGAGAAATTATTTTTAAAAAATTCTAAAAATATTATTCACACAATTTTAAAAAATCTCCAACCAAGATTGTTTTCAGGTATAAAACCGACTTGACTCATGTATAAATTCAACTAATTGTTTAATTTTTGAACCATAATCATTGTTGTAAAATTTACAATTCTCAAAGTACTCAAAATTGAACATTTGTGAAAATTTCTCTTCTCCATCATGCTTCACAAGTTGTGAATCACAACAAACTCTTTTTCCTAAAGTTTAGTCTAAACATCCCTTTCATCTGATTATAAATATTCATTCAAAATGGAATAATTAAACATGTTTGATAGGATTAGATTATATTCACTAGTTAAATTAATTTCATTGTTCATTTTTAAGTTTGAGAAAATGAAATTTATTGAAATTTACATCTGAAATGAGTATTTGTATTTATATAAATATATATTATTTTTTCTTTTTCTCAATATGGAATATGTAAATTATTGTAAAATTTACATTTTAATTTGACAGCGATTGATTGATATTTTTTATTTAAAGTTTGGCAAAAGAGAGTAATTATTTTTTAAAAAAATAATTAATACATTTTTTCCCTTGAATTAATTAATATTAATTATTATTGTTTTTTATTTACTCGTTTACTCTTTGCACAATTGGGTCAACTTTAATATAATGACCATTGTTCCAGTTTACGCTTGTGCGTAAAACATTACATTTATAAATAATAAATAAATTTATATAAAAACAGCTGAGCTGACTAAACATGCACTGTTGGACTAAAAATTTGTAAAACCAACAGGATATTAGAATTTATGAATGAAAAATTCTCATTGAGAATCGACTAATGCATGTTGTTTTGGCCTAGTTTTTTTTATTCACGCTAATAGACTTTTATGCCTTAAAAGGGTCACCAGAGCTTTGCAGAGTCTTAATAGAAAATAAAGAGAACATTGAAGCGGGATTGGTGTTTACTTGGTGTATGGTGAACTAACTCTTGTTCTAAATACATGGTCTTTGTTAGGCAGGTTTAGGTTGAGAAACTCGGATTATGCAATAAGGCTGCTTAATAATACACTGTTTTGCATTTTTCAGCGTACGAATGAATGAGTACAGTTGGATCTAGTGTTCTTAATTTGGTGTGTGTATTAGAATTTAACATAATATTTTTTACGTGATCAAGTTATACATGATTAGATATATTTGGAGTAAATAACTTTATAGATGAGAAAGCAGAATGCGTCAGGTATATTTTGAATTGAAAAATCGCGTGTAGAATTTTAAAAACACAATCAATACATCTCTTTTCGCATTGTGTAGTATTTTAAATGGATAACAATTTTATGAACTCCGATGAAAATGGAGGGGAGCCTTTGAATCTTAATAGTGGCAATAATGTCAACAATAATCTGTATCCTTGTTCCCAGAGCATAGGCTATTCTAGGTATATTCAAGACAATAAAAATTACACACCTCAAGGTATTTCAAACACTTCCACCATGTCAAACATGACTAGTGAAGTGTCTCGAACAGATTTTAACAAACTCAATAAACTCAATAAAATTGAATATCAAAATGTGGAATATGCCATGCAGCCTTCTCTGCAAGATATTATATCTAGTAGTATTGTAACTGATAATGGTGAAACTTTTAGGCATGTTGATAATATGCAGCATTTTAATTACAACGTGAATAGTCACATGAGTCATGGTCCACCTAATCAAAATAATTTTGAATATTCAAATAATTATTTTCAGCAGCCTCAGAAAAGATTGCAGGAGAATAACAACAATAATAATTTCTACCGAGAATACAATTATCCGAGATACCGTACCACGACTCCGAAAATGAGCACAATTAAGGGTATTTAAATAATTTACTTTTTTTTATTTTTTTTGTTTTATTTTATCAAATTAATATTTTTTTATCTAACTAATATTTTTTTAGCACAAATTGAAATTATACCTTGCAAGATTTGCGGTGACAAATCGTCTGGTGTTCATTATGGAGTTATTACATGTGAGGGTTGTAAAGGCTTTTTTAGGAGAAGTCAATCTGGCCCAAACACCTATCAATGTGCGAGAAGCAAGAGCTGTATAGTTGACAGAATTAATCGCAATAGGTGTCAATATTGTAGATTGCAGAAATGTATTCAATTAGGAATGTCGAGAGATGGTATTTTTTACTTTTAATCATTTTTTTAGATATTTTTCCATTTTAAATACATTTTATTATTTATTTCGAATAATTTTACATTTTTTTAAGATATTTTTTCATTTAAAATTAAAAAGAAATAGCTTTAATTTTAATGATTATAATTATTTAAATTATGTTAATTTTTGAAATTTAGCTGTTAAATTTGGAAGAATGTCAAAGAAACAACGCGAACGTGTCGAAGACGAAGCAAACTACCACAAACGAAGAATGATTGGCAACATGGCCCAAACAGAACACAACAAAGAACTTCACGTTACACATGCCCTGAAAACCCATTTTAAATCCTCACAAGATCTCTCTCACTTGAACCATGAACTAAATATGAATCAAATAAACATGGAAAACTCATCCTACATTTCGAGAAACTTTAGTTCGGCTCAAGGATCCAACCCTAACCCCATGTCGGTAAATGTGGGCAACATAAACATGATGTGTCAAAACCAAATTGTAAACCAAGGAATGGTTGCACATCAAGGGCAATACCACCAGCAATCTCAGAATCAAATTTACTTTGCTAACCAAGTACCCATGAATAACCCAGAGTCTGCACATTCTAACCAACCTTTTACTCTAAAAAGAAGCCACCTACCTTCTAATGTACCTCAGCAAACTTGCAAAACGTCAAATTCACGCGTATTAGACAACAAAGGTTCGCAGATGAATAGTGTAGTCTTCCCTGATGTTAAACCCATGTTTATGACTAATCCTTTATCGCAAAAGCAAAATTATGCACATTTGAACGATTATAATACTAATAGTCAGAATCATAATAAAAGTAATACTGAAGAAGCAACTGGTGAAACGGTCAACAAGGGAAATTATTCTAACAATGATACATTCAACCAGTCTATTAGATATGTGTCTGAAGTGGATTTATGTAATTTAAAAAAATTAATATATTAATTTTTTATATAGACATTTTGACGGAAGCGATAGATGACGCATATATACGAACAAACTTGTTGGAGACTGAACTATACGTAAAATTTGAAGAACAAAACTATGACATATCTGATCATGTTCAACAAATGAATTATGAAGAGTTGTGGGTGGAAATGGCTGAAAAGCTTACTCTTGGTTTACAACAGATTATAGAGTTTGCTAAAATGGTTCCTGGTTTCATGAATTTACTCCAAGATGACCAGATAATGTTGTTAAAAGGGGCTAGTTTCTCAATAGCCATTTTAAAACTATCTTCTATCGTAGATTGTACAGGAGTAGTGGTTCACGTGGGCTCTTATTACCTCTCTTTTGATTGTTTAACTGTATTATGTGAGTTTTTTTTTTATTTTTTTATTAATCAACTAAAATTAATCAATTTTTTTTAGCATCCGTAGAATTAGAATTTTTAAAGGATGTTGTTTTATGTTCGTCCAGAATTCGCCAAATGAAACTCACAGATAGGCACTTAGCTCTCGTTTCTGCCGTCATATTAATAAATTCGAGTAATATTTCTAATACTTTTTTTTTAATTTAAAATTTAACTTGTATAATGTTAATTTAGATTGTCCTGGCATTCAGGATCATTCAGTCATTGAAAATCTCTCTATAAAAATCCACATGACTCTAAAAATTGAACTGGCCAAGATGATGAGCAACGAACAAGTATGTGCTATGGAATCTCAACTCACAGAGTTGATTGTCCAATTACATTCTTTATCTCAAAGACACATAAAAATTTTGTCAAATTTCAGAACGAATCGGGATCACATTGTGTTTCCAGCTCTTCATAACGAATTGTTTCTGTATGATAGTTATGCCAGTTCTGAACCTGTCGTGTCGAATACAGATAAAGATGAAGAAAAGTGTACAAGTGTTACAACGGCTAAAATTCAAGAGGACATTAAAGTTAATGTAACTGAACCTGAACAAGATATCCATATACCTGTTGGTGATAATGTTCAGGTTGAATCGCTAGTAACAGCAATAGTGGAGGATGCTGATTCAAATGTCGACATTGATGTAGTTGGAGATGAACCAATTTCACTTACTACAGTTGATATCGAACCTTCAGTTTCTCCACACAAAACAGTCACTGTCTGTGAAACCACTCTTATCAACCAGTCCGCCGAAAGTGTAGGTTGTGAAATGATCCCAAAAGTAGAAAACGCTGATATCACCACCGATATCTCCAACGACAGTAACGATGTTCCTGTCAACCTCAGTTGCCATAAAGAAACCTCCTACAACGATACTATCAATAAACATGTTGATTTATCAACAACTAACACGTTAATATTAACAGACAACGTCCCCAAGTCACCAAACATTTCTGACCTACATGACAATAAGCTCATGGAGCAACCGCTCGAGCTTGAAGAAAAATTTAATGTCGTCGAAAACACTGAAATCACCCACACCAGTAATACTCCTTTGCCCATGAAAACTATTATCCCGGTTGAAATTGATATAAATCTTGTTGAAACAAAGCCTACTCTCAATGTAGCGGAAGATGTTGCAAATTAACAATTTTGTTACTCAATATATCGAAACTAAATGAGAAATTTATGTATATAAATTGATAAATCATTGTCATTATTTGGTTAATTTTTTGAAAATTGCCGCGTTTTTATTTTTTTGACTTTTTTAGCTCCGAAAATAGACTGTTTATAGATTCTTTTATCCCGTAATCTGTTGCAGATGAGACGGTGAAGAGTTTAATCCAACGTTCTTGGTTTATGAGGGACATTAGTTTAGTGTTTATGTCTGCTGCTGCTCTGAGTCCGTTGTTTTCCACCAAGTCCTAGGAATAATATAAATTAATTAAACAAACGTATCATTCAATGATAAACATGATTTATTAGATATTTATTTTACTACCTGGTTGATCTTGATTGTTGATGAATGTTACTGAAAGAAGTAATATTTCATTCGTGTCATTCAATGATAGAAATGAATCCTTGGTGATTTATTTTACTACCTGGTTTATTACGTCCTATTCATACAAAAAAGCAACAATAATGAACTTTATTGTTGATGAATGTTACTGAAAGAAGTAATCTTTCAATCGTATCATTGAATGATAAAAATGAATTTTATGAATATTTTGCTTACAATTTTATTTGCAATAATGAGAAGCGGCAAGTCTTTCGAATCAGCGTGTTTAATCAGTTTTTCTAATGTATTGAATGAATCGTTCCAAGTAGTTCTATCATTGGCATCAACGACAAAAATAATACCTAAAAAAAGTTTAACTAAAAAGTAAAAAGTGATCAATTGCTACACTTCCACTAACTTTAAAATTACATACCGTCAGTATTAATCAAATAATGATGCCATTTTTGTTGGTTATTATACGACCCGTTGATTTCCCATATACTAATCTCCATATCTTTCTGTGTAACAATAATATTAGTATTTCCTAAAAAATGTAATTAATTTTTAAATAAAAAAACAAAACCTGTCGAAGGTAACACTGGTCTCCGATGTTTTTCATCCTCAATAATGCTATTTATAAAAGTAGATTTACCCGCACTTGGCAGCCCATAAATAACAACATGAACAGATTGTTTATGTTTAGAAAATAGGCCCGATATACGTTTCATAATTCTTTAAATCTTTAAATCTTTTAAACTACCAGTAAATTAATACATGTAACATATTGAATACATTGAAATTTCTATAGCACAAAATCCGTAAGTAAATATATAAAAAACATGAGAATATAAAGTACATATGTAAAATACATGGGTAGTAAATATTGGATGAAAAAATAAAAAATATAATTATTTATTTATTAACGAAAATTTTTAAAAAATTGTCCATTAATCATTTCATTAATTAATAAACTATTATTAATTATTTTATACGTACATTATTATCACGATTTGTAAATTTAATCTATTCCAATCAAGCATAAACATTAATATTTTTTATAATTAATTTTATAATTTTATAATTTTTAAAAACAAAGTAGGTATTTTTATATTATAAAATAAAATATTATAAATAATGGCTGATTCAAACAAGAACAGTACCTGTATTTTAAACCCCAGAATTTTAGTTTTTGAGGAATTATTGGTTTACAAAAGCATACAGATTGCCATGTTGTGTATAGTAGTTCTAATAGTTGTAGTGTCGACAGTAGGTAATATTTTTGCATTGTATGTTTTTGCTTTTCCGAAAAGAAGAAACAGTACCAACATATTAATTACAAATCTCGCTATTTCAGACCTTGGGTTAACGTTAATATGCATGATTCCAAAAATGTTAATGTACATGACAGACCTTTTAAAATGTAGAGAAGAAATATGTCCTGTTATAACATATCTTTCTCCTCTTTTTGTGCAGCAAGGAGTCATCACGTTGTGTTTAATTTCATATGAAAGGTATTTAGCAATTGCGCATCCTATCGAAATGATGAACAGAAAGGCTATTAAAAGTACCATTTTAAAAATAATCTTTAGTTGGATAGTGTGTTTAATTGCCAATGGACCAAACTTGATTACGGCAGTAAATTATTTAAAAATATACAACAAAAACTATCCAGATATAGAGCCACTTTTAGTGTGGACTTGTTATTCTAATACGGCCGTTTTTGATACATTTTTTTACGGAAAAGAAAAGTTGGCGCAATTTAAAAAGGATAAAATTAGAATATTTAGACGTAATTTACTTTTAAAAATATTTTTTTAAAAATTATAATAAAAATAAAAATTATAGGTTTTAAAAACGTCTATATACCTACAAAGACGTTTATACTCTTTTTTCTACCTCTTGTTATCATGATTGTCACATGCATATTCATAATATACTATCTACGAAAAAATAGCAGCATGTACGAGGCAGCACCACAAAAAGACAGTTATAAATTGAAAACCTTAACAAGAAACAATCAAAAAACGACTGAAAAAAACAAAAATAAAAATAAACTCAAAATAAGAACCTCTGGGAGACAACTGGAGGCCAATAAAAGGGTAAATTTTTTAATTATTTAAAATAAATTTCATCAGAATGTTAATTTAATTTAATTTAAGATTTGTAAAATGGTTTTGCTAATATCCTTCACGTTTACAATCACACTGCTCCCTTTATATTCAATCATAATGCTTATGGAGACAGTTATTGTGGAAAAAATTTACAAAAGAAACGCTCTCTTTTGGTTGGCTCTAGTACGTCTTTTTGCATATTCTAGCAGTGCCATGAATCCTGTTATCTATGCCATCATGTCTCAAGAGTACAAGGGAAAAGTTAAGGCACTTTTTATCAGAAATAGAGTCCATGCGAACCCATTTCATTAATTTTTACTTAAAATTTGTTATTTTGTTTGTTTGTTTAAATATTAAATATTTAAGTTGACTTGACTATATAATGATCCATAAAGTTTAACATAAAAGTTCATCATCTCGAGATCTAGGCATAGCTATGAGGCTATAATATAACTAATATACCAACTTACCTTTCACCTGTACAATACATGTACTCTATACATGTTCTATAATTGTAGAATCTGGTGCAATGTCACTGAATAGGACCAATTTAATTTCTCTAATTGTTAAAGTCTGATATAAATAATGCATCGCATCAAATTTATTAAAAAAACGAAAAAAATCTTACAAAGTGATTTAATTTTTTTCAATTTTGCTCAATTATATTATAATAATACTTTAGATGTTTTAAAAGAAAATTCAGTTTATTCAATTTCTTGTGAAAAAAATAATTGGATGATCAACAGTTTGAATTTATAAATAACTAGAATTTTATATATTAAATTTTTTAAATTAGAAGAAAATGCCATTATAGCGTTTACTGACGGTTCTTGTCGAAACAACGGGTCATCTGATGCATATTGTTCAGTGGGTGTATTTTGGGGAGATGGAAATCAATTGTAAAAAATATATTTTTAAATATTAAATTTTATTTAATTAATTAATCATAATTAGCAACATTTCCAAGACACAGAAAGATATCAATTCTAGTGGCGCCTCTGAATTGATGGTAATGGAGTGAATCCACGTCAAAACGACCAAATATTTTAAATTTTGATAGCGTGATTTTAGATTATTATCAAAAAAAGGATAAATTTTTACTGATCAAGATGTGGTAACTCGTATAAATATATTTTTAAGGGTAAAAAGTTATACTTAAGGAAAAGATCGCGACAGATAAAACAAAATTGGAATGACCCCAAAAAATGTGAGATATGATTATTTGTTACGATTGAGGAAAAGTGACTGTTTGGTAAATCGAGAATGTTAAATTGAAACGAGTTGTATGAAATAGAAATCGGAATGATATAATTAAATCGTTTTTTACATAGATCTGCTCAAAATTTTACATATTGTAAAGATGTTAGCGGATTATTTAACCAATTGAATTTGGAATATTACTCTAATTTTATTGTTACCACGCAACTAAAGTGTCAAAATGTACCCTAAAATATGATTTTTAGACATTTTTGAAGATTATTTGCTCGAATTCTACCCTGAGGAATTGCCAAAATTTATATATTCGGGAACTCCTGAAATTAGAGAATCATATGGTATAACTCTCGGATGTTCGAAATGGATTTGAATTTTTTTTTTTCGCTAGTGTAATATATCAGAACTAATGAATTATAAAAAAAATATATAATTCTTAAAATAAACCTTATATATTGAAAAAATAGAGCGTAACGTAATGCACAAATGTACACT
>JAUZND010031781.1:0-22778 GCA_034780555.1 Coelogynopora nodosa
GCACCGTTTGTAAATGGTAATTTAAAATTAATTAAATATAGATAAAGTATTATCAGTAAATAAAACAAAAAATATATTTGTAAAACGCGCAAGGACCATTTGCAAATGGGGCGCAGACTGCGCCATTTACAAATGGTTGCGCTATCTTTCAATTTACAAACTGCGCAAGGACCATTTGCAAATAGTGCAAATTTGCAAAACGCACAGAACATATATATATATAATATGTATAGGCAGACACATAGCCTAGAAATTATTTTCCCATCTAGGCAGTAATTATATATCCACAAAAAACAGTTAATGTTTTTCAACCATTTAGTAATTAGTACTCATGTTTCATGAAACCTCAACATGTACCTATAAGCAGCTCAACCTCAAATTTGCCCAAAAACAAATGTTTATAAAACATCAAGCAAAATCTCTTCTTATAAATTGTAGTACTTCTACTACTAAAATATTTGAAATTATATTCTTTTGGTTTATGTACAGGCATATGTATGTATAACCATAAATTATTTGGCACTTATATTAGGTAATATTAGTTAAAAAATGATAATAATATTTATAATTGTTTTAATGTGAGTATTAGTTAAATATATTATAATAATATTTAAATATGAATAAGATATTTAGACAATAAAAATCTTTTCTTAAACTTTGTTTTTGTGTACACTATCTGTATATAAATAATTTTTAGATAGTATATAAATATCATATTTTTAACTAATATTAAAGTCAAAACAAATATAACCACCAAATATTGTGGTGACTGAAAGGTGTCAAAATATAAAAACAAGTTTTTATCCATGCAATAACATGTTTTTTCCCATGAAAACACTTTTTCCTGCTATAAAATCACATTTCTATCATGTTTTTATGGATAAAAATGTGTTTTTTGTGATAATATCAATGTTTTTAATGATAAAAACATTGTTTTTATGTTTTGACACCTCTTAGCCACCATATAATATAAGCACCAAATAATTTACTGTTATAAACTGAAAGAATACCAAATATTCCTCTCGAAGATGTCCCATGTATACACAACAACAGGAGCTTTTTGTCTCTCAATCCCTCTGCAAAATGTCACTGTGTTTTCCTGTCATACATATTACAGATCCTGCATATTGCACTAACATTTGTTCATTCAAATGACCATGATACATTAAAATTAAAAGTATATAATTTTCATGTTTCATGACATCCAATACAATCCTGTATGCCCTAAATGAGCTATTTTAAACATTATTAAGATGACATTGAGAAAAACCAAGGGATTGTAGTAATAACCAAAGTCATCTAAACTAGCATTGGTCAATGCTAAAGGGATGGGTTGATGGTTCTTTTTGTTAACATTTTAAAAAAATGAATACAATGAATACCATAACCTGTTTACACTTATTAGTTGTGGATTATGATTTACAAATTGACTAATGCTAAAGGGGGGTGTTGGTTCTAAGTTTGACTTTGGTTATTATCTTAGATGACATTGGTTATTACTGTGACCCCCAAGAAGAATTAACCCCCAACAATACACAAGCTTTATTCATTTCCTAATGAATGTAATCTTTTATTCAATCTAGAATTGTGTTCTCCAATCCTAGACTTGGCTGCCCCCTAGCTCACTATTTTCAATTTACATATATATTATTTTTAATAAAGTCTTTTTAAAAAATAAAATACATTTCATTTATTTTTAAAGGATTAAAGTATATTAAGAAATATATATATACATATGCATAGTAGGTATATATGCCATGTATGTTATATACAGCCCTGGCCACCCTAAATATCTATTTTTTTAGTAAACACCCTAATATTTTTTTTGTAAACACCCTAAATGGTGTTGATCATCAATCAATGAGTGGTGGTCCTGAAAAGGTGGACCTCTGTGGAAGAAGGGAAATGAATGGGGGAAATGGGAGATTCTTCAATAATGAATAAAGCCTCCTCTGGTGGCAATAACCATCTGAACATGATGTGGCATCAATTCGATTAGGTTTGTGATCACTTGAGCTGGGATCTGTTGCCATTCACATTGTGTTTTGGCCTACAGCTCTGCAATTTAGTGCACCTCCAGACAATCCAGACACTGTTGGAGATAGCCCCACAGATTCTCAATAGGGTTGAGGTCTGGTGACTGCGGGGGCCAGGGCAGAACCTCAATACCGTTGTTTTCGAGGAATCGCTGGGTTGTGCGAGCACTGTGACAACTTGCATTGTCCTGCTGAAACCTCCGATCGTGTCCTGGCAGGTCAAGAGGAACCAGATGCTCCTGGAGGATCTGCTGATAGCCAGCTGCATTGAGGTTTCCAGCGATTCTGGCGATTGGACCTAGACCATTGAGGGTGAAAGCACCCCAAATCTGGAGTTTGCCGCTACATGAATGCACTGTGGGTCTGATATGCTGATATCACTGCTCAACACACAATGAGGCGACACACTTGTGTTTTTGTAACCACTGGTCTAATTGCGTCATTCATCATATTCCACCTACTACCCCGAATGAGAAGGCTAAAAAAATGATTTAGCTGTGTGCAGATTGCTGAATGTCTTGGCTCAACTGGCTTGCTCAATTAGAAGCATAGGAAGTGATTTAGTTAATGCCAGAAACAATTAAATAATAAATAACTGACATAGTGGCATTAGAAGTAGCCAGGGCTATATAGGAATATGATTGCTGTTTTCATAAATTATTATGCTAAAAATTGATAAAATAACCATAAATTCCTAAAATTTGATAGTATTTAATTGCTGGTAGACCTGTTTATTATAAATTTAGTATTTTCTTTATCTAATATTTAATTTAAATTATTTTTATACTAAAAAATAAAAGTACGTCATAATGTTAATTAGTAAAGCTAGTACTAAATAAAGTAAATTTTGAAGAACTTTAAATATATATTTATTTCAAAGGAAAAATATAAATTAGATAATTTTTAGAAATGTATATATTTCAAAAAATATATAATATAAAATTTTAATAAAAAATTTGAATCTTTAAATAATCTTTAACCAAATATATTAAAAATTGCTTTCTAATTAAATCATAACTATGTTATATTTTAGTCAGGTGTTATTTTAAATTATCTTATTTGAAAAAGAATAATACTTTATAACAATACCCTGTGCAGAATTTAAAGTACCATCAATGTTAATCAATGTTATTTGTGGACTCCACAACAGCACACCATTAGGTATCCTATAAGGTAATACTCTAGCCCTGTTCTTATTTGTTCTAATTCATGACCAGCACTCTTACTTAAGCCCGAAATTCTGGCCAAGCCTAAATCCTAAAATGTTAGCCCGAAATCTGGGACCTAGGCTGGACATTTACAGTTAGAGTAAACTCGAAATTTGTTTTAATATATTTTAATAATTATTTATTTTGATGTCATGTTTACTTTTATATTATAACACTAATTTAAATGTATGTATTAATACTTCATAGTTAGTATTTCGATACTTCACCAAGTAGCATTGGAAAAGAAGAATTTACAAAAAATATCTGATCTAGATAATTGCCAGAAGGAGAATGGGGAAGAATTGCAGAAAAAGTTAGATGAGAAGAAGCATACCTAGAAATTAATAGATGAGATGCAGGCAGCTGCTGCAAAAGCTGAAGATCAAAGTAGAACAATTTAGAGAAGGACAATCTTCAGAAAATTTGTGCTTGGTATTTCAATTGTTCCTCCAAAAAATAAGTGTTAACTATGTTCCTATATTCATATATTCAGTACTATTTTTCAATTTTCCTTCATTATAATCATTTGTTCTACCTATATCTTATGTTATAAAGACTTTTTTACAATAAGTGGCAATTTACACATTGCTTATTCATCCTATCAGTAAATATTTTATTAACTATTATATTGTACCTATTTTTGTATATATTCTTACCTAGATTGTATGTATTCTTTCAGTACAATATTCATACAAACAATATCTGGCTTTCTTATATTTATGAAGATATTATTATTAAGTATTTACTTGCATCTATGTTTTGCCTAAAATATTATAAATGTAAAAATATGCCCAAACATTTTTATTAAGCCCAAAAAATTTCTTTTTGACCTGTATGAGCACTGCATGACTGACTAAATAGAATTTCATTTCCTGGTTATTCCATTATAGCTCACCAGTTGTAGTCCTACTAGCTGTTACCTGTATTTAAGTAAAAAAAGATTTGTAAATAAACAATAAAGTAATGTAAATTTATAAAATAACTTTTTATAGTGAAATAGATAGTATGTATGTTAGTATGTACTGTAGTAAGTATGTTTATTTCTTGTCGTTTATTAAATACAAAATATTTGAGAAAAAATTAAACTACCCTATCATTGATATAATTAATGATTGTGTATTATATTTGTTTAATAGTCTGGTTAATATAGTCATTGTTGTAGTATTATATTAATATAGAACTATATCTTTATTTTATTTTAAACCTATTTAGGCTTCTTTAGATGATCCTGTGTCTGGTATTGGATCATTCTATCAACAGGCTAAATCACTTCAAGAGTCGATTTTTTCAATTTTGAAAGGTTATGAAGAGTTTAAAGACCAGTATATCGAGAAAATGCCAGCAATTGAGGCTCTTGTCGCCAAACTGTCTGTATATACAGTTGAAATTAAGAAACGTGAAGATCTGTTGGAGCATATGCGAAATATAGCAATACTGGACCAGTTAAGGTAGATATTTGGTGATTGTTATATTATATGGTTGGTGTAGCTTACTAGAACATATAATTGTTTGTATTTTCTGTATAAATTGAAACATTTAATTAAATGAAATTTCTATATATTCCCATATTAAGCGAGATTTTATATGTTATATCCTTATTATTCCGCATGTGTAATTTGATCCCACTATTTTAAACCTTTTTTTTTTTAAATTCATCCTTTTGTCAATAATGGAGCCAATTTACAATACAGCTATTGGTAGTTACAATGTAGTTATTTACAAAAGACCTTAATTAATTACATTTAAACGTTTAATTACATACTTACATGTTTTAATCTGTACATATAACCGGTATGTTTCGTATGAATCTATACATGTATATAATTATTTAACATAAAATTAGAAATAAAGGTAGATCCCTCCACCAGCTAAATGTTACGTTTAAATCGATTTGTTTTCCATTTCCAACCTTTAATAAAATAATACGGTTTTCTTTTGTTATAATCTCTCATTCGTTTGTAGACCACCTTACATAACTTTTTAAATAACAGGTACTTACTGTAACTTGTCAAAAGTATTCATTTCTAGGATGTTACTGATTTAATTGTTTTGTCTTTTCTGTAATATTTGCATATTTCATGTTGACTTCAATTACACTTATTTAATTGTAGTCGCTAATTTTAATACTCTGTTTTGTTTTTCCTTTTTTATTCAATTTTTCAATAGTTCATCTGTTATGGCTGCACTGGTCATTGACGACTTCAAGCTGGCATCTGCCTCCTTTGCGGAACTTTCATCCTTTACCGACAAAATGTTAGCATCTGAAGACAAGAAAGGGGCCGATGCCGCCAAAGAAAAACTCCTACATTTCTACGATCTTCTCAAGGGGAAAATATCCAGGTTTTAATTTTTTATAACGAGCTGCGCCGCTAGCATTTATACTACTAATAAATAACTGTTGTCCTTAACTGGTGTATTTTCATATTTTCAGTGATTTTCACGAATCTCTAACCTTGTTAAACTGGCCATTTATCTCCTCGTCGAAAAGTAAACCATTGGAGCAAACTACTTTGACTGAGGAGGAAATATTGGAACAATTTGAGAAGAATTTTTGTCATTTGGTTCAAACCAAACTACCGTATCCTTTCTAGTTGTTTTAAAAAATACACGTTTATTAGGTGATACATTATAATTTTAGTATGCATAAGGACTGCATAGGTTTTATATACACGTAAATACTATTAGTTAACTATATTTGCAAGGATGTATATTTTGTCTGCATCGACTTGGTTATTCAGCTGTTGTTGCTTATTTGATATCTTTAACTACTATCAATCGTTTATCAGTGACCACATGGTGGAAAAAGAGGAACATGAAGGACTCTTTGCACGAGATTGGAAACCAATTTTACCACCAATAGCCATTATGTTGGAGCCTCTGTGTAAACGATTTCGATTTCACTTCTCCGGAGATAGAAAAACAAACCGTTTAGACAAAGTGAGTTAGATATTTTAATAAAAATATACATATTTCATAATATAATATTTCTGTGTGACCTGGAAAACACATTAAATTTGATAGAAATACAAAATCAGATAAAATATGAGAAAATTAGAAGAAATTTACAAACATTTTGAAAACAGAGAAAACTAAGAAATAACACAAAATATAAAAGGTACACTTTTCAAGACTGTATACAGTCTTGATTTTGGTACAATTTTGGTACATCATTGTATGTATACAATGATGTATCAAAATTGCATACATCATTATGAGTAAATGTTACCTGTCTTTTACCATTGAGATAACCCAGAAAACATATATATATACATATATATGTATATATATAATCTATTATATACTCTATTATATACTGCTATATAATTTTCTTGTTTAATGCTCACACATTAATATAAGGATTTCACTAATGAGGATTAAAATATTGCAATGTGTATCTTATTTCAGCCAGAATGGTACATGACACAAGTTCTTACCTGGATCAAGGATCATGATAACTTTTTGGAAAACACAGTTCAGCCTTGTATGGCAAAGATAAATATGGCGAATGTCGACGTCAAAGTTAGCACGTTTTACTTTTTTATTGTTTACAAGTCATTATGATATAGTATGTCAAATTTATACGCATATATTATGTATAGTTAACTCTTACATTCTTAACTCTTAGCGCAACATTGAATATTATAAAATTAAAAATTTTAGACCGCAGCAGCACTTACACGCATATTTTGCCTAAACTTTTAAATAGGATTTATTTTATACTTAGCCTACTTCCATTATTCTGAAATGGTTGAAATATTTGGGCTATACTCTACTTATGAAACTGGCTAACTCTATACTCTATTTTATCCTTCTTATTTTTAAAAATGGGTTATATTGAAATATCGGTAGGGTAAGTGTTCTTATTAGCTGTTTGCTACAACTATCATTAACATAGTATTATAATTATCTCTGAAGGATATTATAATCGTATTGAAATGCCTGAGATCTATTATAAACTATATCATATTCCACAAATTTAAGAGAATAAATAAAACCGAAAAATAATGCTTCTACTATAAACTACTAGAAGTAATCTTAATTGGGATGGTTTTCACCCGGTACCCGAAATTGATCAACGCGGTATCTCGGTCGGTTGTACTTACCTCTCCCCCCCCCTTTCCTCCAACACTCGCCTTACTTCAACAGCTCGAGTTTGTGCGTGGTCTGGTGTCTCTGGTGCTGACCAAAATGCAGGCGGATCTGGCCCTCATGTCGGATTCCTGCGATGATGATCTCTTCTCCCACCTGCTCGATGAGGCGCTCAGCCTAGACGGGGAGCTGCGCATCGCCTTCGCCTACCCGGGGAGTTGGCCCTGCCCCAGTGATGTGTTCACCACAGATGAGTGGTTCCAGCGCTGGCTCGCAGTGGAGAGGAAGTTTGCCACGGGGAAATTGGATGAACTCTTCGTCTCCAAGACCGCCTGGGATTCCATCACGCCGGGTATTAAACGGTGTGTCGGCGTCTTTGTTTACTTGGGGTGAATAACTGTTGTGGTAGTTATAGATATTTATTTCACTATAATTAGTATAACAATATATGGATATCTATTATAGTAATCAGTAATTACATTTATTATTGAATGTTGTACA
This sequence comes from Coelogynopora nodosa, assembly GCA_034780555.1. Lineage (NCBI taxonomy): Eukaryota > Metazoa > Platyhelminthes > Proseriata > Coelogynoporidae > Coelogynopora > Coelogynopora nodosa. The sequence continues at coordinate 7,835 of JAUZND010031781.1, forward strand.
AATTAATTAATATCATATAGAAATAATTTACTGATATTTATCAAATTAATAAATATTTGACTGCTTTTTGTATTATAACAAACATATTATAGTTATCTTCATGTAATTGCCTTAGGTGCGCTGATTTGCAGGGTGTCTGCGTCTCTCAAAAATTATGAAAGCTGATATTTCAAATATTTTGCTCTTTAATAAAAGACAAAACAAATATTTGACTTGGTCTGTTAAATTTTTTTGAAAGGTTATTTGTTTTCTTATTTAAAAAAAAGTTATAGATGAAAATACACTTTAATAAATTCCCCTTTTATAAAAATATTGCTTATATTAATTTGTTCACTAACACTGGAATAAAAATTATCCTTGACTAAAAGAAAGAGGCCTATATAATTATTTATACTTTTTAAAAACTATTGTCTTTTCAACCTTTGAAACACAATTTAGCATAATCATTCATACATGTTAATAAATCGCCTCTCAACTATTATAGTGAGTTTTTATCATCGAATATTCTTCAAATAGGTTACATCAATGACATCCAAAATGTTTAGAACGCAAAAATAGGATCACATTCAATGATGGAGTCTTTCTAACTGCTGATGATGTAGTAAACACACAATGGAGAGAAAAGATCTCACAATAAATGAATTCTTGCGGTTTGCAGCTATGATCGTTATATTGCAATTAAAAGATTTTTCAATATAGGATGTGGCAAGAATATTGCATGCAAAACAATATAATTATAATATATTTACCCCCCTCTTTCCTTCTCTCTGTTGTCCAGGCCTGAGTGTTGTGAGGAATTTCTGGGCCTCCTGTTGGCCATGACCGGGCGCGCACGCCGCCTCCGCTCTCTCACCCGGCGGGCCCAGTTCCACCGACTCCAGCTCGGACTGATCGATGACTTCCGGCTGCGACTGGCCCAGGTCACCAAGACAACGGCCCCTTGGGATCGGCGGTGGGCGGACGTGGTCAACGCTTTACATGCAGTTTGGGAAACCCTGGTTGAGTGGGCGGATGATCCTGTGAGTTGAATCGTGGGGAGGGAGGGGGGGTATATTATATAACATGGACAACTAGAGATAATGAGATTTTTTTGGGGTATTATACGTTTAAGAATAATTTGTTGAGTATTGGGACCTTAAAAATTGTGTATTTTTAAATATAATTACAACATTACAACAGAATTATCACATTAATATAAAATTATCAACATTATCACAGAGAGCATTGTAATGTTTGTACTATAAAGACTATATTATGCAGCCCTAATTTGGATCTCCCTACATTTCGGCGGACAGTTCTACGTGGAGTTCTGGGAGGATGAATCCGCTCGCTACCTCTGCCAACAGTCGATATCCTTCGATGGTGACACGCGTACCGAGGACAGTGTCACCCAGCGGGATCCCGAAGACTCCAATATGACTGTCAAGCGACTCATCAGTGAGGTTCGTTCTCGGGTCTGTTATGTTAATGTGGGAGATGTTAATCTGTTGTTTCAATCTTTACTCTCGGCTACACTATTTATATGCATCTCCCTTAGTTTGTTATACTGAGGCTGTCTATCAGAGAAAATTTGGATCCACCTTAATAAAGGTTTTATCAGCAACTCCAGTTTGAGTTTTCATATATTTATTCCAACATGCTGTCCAGAGATATACATATATTCTTACTATTAAATATTATCATATAATAAATTTTGCTGTGTTATTCTCGTATTTAATCTCTTTTTTAATTTATATTGCACTAAACACTAAAAAATTTATAAGATTTTCTTGGACATCAAAGATTGTTTTACCCTAGTTGAGTGGATGGTCATTAGATTTATCGTATATTATGATAATCATATGTTAATCAATAAATACAATTGAAATTATTAAGAACGATATATTAGATTTTTTTTACAATTAGTTTGACACATTTGAAGTAGTATATGATTTAATATAATATATCTAAATAACTTAACTACTTGAGTAACTGCTACTAGATAACTATCTACTAAGATTTCGACATATAAATAAATATTCACTGCTAATATTACCCCTGCATATTATAAAAAATGAAATATTAAATGAATTAGTGAATTTTGTTTTGTTAAATATGATTATCGGGTATATTGAGTTACATTTGTCTTATATCTTTCAGCTTATGATCATATTTATATTATAATAATTAACCATTAATTTATAGTTAAATAGATAATATTAAGTAAGTTGACGATACTTCATTCGTAGCTAGTGTAAAGATGTAATAATTAGATTAATATTTTTAGATTGGTATAAGATTTGGTGGTATTTAATTAACTAGATGAAATATATATTGATATAAGGCTACCGACTTTCACCTTGCTGTACCTACCACTGATGGAACCCCTCCAGACCACCCTGACCTCAGATGACCCCCTGCTCTGGTCCAGCCTGACCAGCGGCCTCCTCACCGAGCAGCAGCCCCACTCGGTGTTCGCCGGGCCACTCCGCCTCTACGAGCACCTCTCGCGGGAGATGCTCGCCTCCCTCGTCCGCAACGTGATGGACGACGTGTCAGCGCGCAGTCGGGGGTACCGACGGGCCCGTTGGATGTGCCTCCCGGGGGTGGCGGGGGCGTAGGCGAGTCTGGGCCTGTCGCCGGCGGCCTGCGAGATGCTGCTGGTTCTGCGGGATCGGCTGCACATGCTCGAGGGGAGTCTGGTCGCGCCGCTGTTTGCCCGGGTGTGGCAGACGTTGGCGGCCAAGATCAATGTCTTCTTCTATCAGCGGGTGGGTGTATAGCCTGTTCTCTTAGTTCTGTATGTTATTCCACTGTGGTGATTGTGTGCGCGCTGTGGGTCGAATTTGATTTCTTGTTTGATATGAATTATGGTTATAAAATTATAATGTTTTATTTTTTTGAATGTCTCCAAATTAGATATTATGTAGGAAAATGATAATTAGTTTCAATTGGAATTTGATTGTATTAATTGATTTACTTTCCTTCAGAAAAGGAAATTACTGGAAAATATTAGTTTAAAACTAGTTAAAATACTATTTTAAATATGAAAACCATTAATATTTTACTATATTTGAGGTAGATAGATAGAGCGTCTATATTTCTTATGTATACAAATAATGCAGAACATAATTATAACTATTGCTATTTTATTACAGACAGCTCTTTGCATTCAATACATTGTGTGTGAAACTTTTATAATTATTTCATTAAATATCTGCAATACACTTACAGACCATGATATAATAAATAATGTTTTTACATTTTTTTAAGATCAAGTAAACTGAATTTACCGACATTTAATTATACTGTCTATTTAAAATATATTTAATTTATATTGTATTACGAATTTGGTTAACACCTTTATAACATATTTCAATTAATTTTTCTGGTAAGGAACGGATTTCTACCTCTCATAATAATGTTCTATTTTTGTGATTGTTCACACATTAGACTTGTCACATCAGTTATTGTGTCGAGTTAGTACAGTGAACATAAATTGATTATTGTCTGCAATTTGTAAGTCAAACTGGACTGACGGCTTTTGATGCTAATATTTCACGATGTTATATTACTCTAATGGCACCGTCCAACATATAATATCATATTTACTAAACATATTGTCACTTTTTTTGTCTTTTATTATGTTTATAGCATTGCCGTGTATTTTTTATGGATTATTTTAAAAAATCAATAATTATTATTTGGTACTTATATTGAAAAGTTAAGTAGGGTTTACAATGTATATAACAAAATTAACTTTTGATAATGTGATAGGTAACTGAAATCTCACATCTTTGCATGGTATAGTAACAAGACACATACAATACAAATTAATGTAGATTGCGTGTTCTGCGCTATAGAAATATCTCATAATGAAAGTACTTTCAAATAACTAGGAAAAGATATTTTAATTTTTAATTTTTTCATATTTAATAACAATACAATATTACATGTTATTTGTTTTTGTAATATTTGTCATTGTATAGTATATTCTTTAATTTGTTATGTTATTTTTGAATTATTAGTGTGAATTTTATTTTTAAAAAGGCTAGCCCAAAAATACCTCGTTATGTAATATTAATTAAAAATAATTAAATCAATTAAATTCACAGTATTATTTTTTAAATATTTTTAAATTATTATTATTTAATATTTTTTAAATAATATATTAAAATTGTAACTTGTTATATTTTATTATTGTGATTTATAATTATTGTTAATTATTATTCTTGTTATTAGATTAGACGTAATTGTTGTCACAATTATCATATAATTAACATTTTATTAATTAAAATTATGTAACTAAATAAATGTGTGTAATATATATTATACCGGTTTTGGGCCGCCCTGTATTCAAATGAATAAAATGACCGAATTTTTTACAATTTTTTTATAATTATGTTTTATTGTTTCCTTAAAAACCTTGTTTAAATGACTATATACAATATATGGGACATCACTATTACACTATACGGATTCTGTCGAACATTTCATGAACTGTGACATTCTTCTTAATTTTTTTTTAATGTATTAAATATTTGTCCGTCCGTGTTGTTAGTTAATTATTTCAGCTGACTGCTTTTGAAATAAGAAAAAATGTAAGATATTATTTTATGTTTTAATCCTTTTAAATTCAGAAAATTATCGGCTTTCCTGTTACTATTTATTTTGCACAACTGATCGTTATTGTGATAGTATTGCAGTAGATCACATCACCCCCTCCCCTCCTCTGCCCACCGGCCAGGTGATCCTGACGAACCACTTCAACAGCGCCGGTGCCGCCCAACTGCGCTTCGACCTGGTCAAGAACCTGATCCCGCTGTTCGCCCTCTACTCCCGTAAACCCGAGGTCTACTTCCGCGAGGTCCGTGAGGCCGCTCTCCTCCTCTGCCTGGGCCAGGGCTCCGCTCTCCTCCTCAGGGACACCCTGTACACCGCCCTGCACAGAGGGGGCGGCACCACCGCCACCGGTTCTTCTACTGCCGGAGGAGCGGGGGACCCGATGGCGGCACTGCGGGATCTGGGGGTGCAGAGGTTGAGTCTGGAGGAGGCCGAGTTGGTGCTCAGTCTCCGGGTGACTGGAGATGCTGCCTCCGGTCAGGGGTGACTCTGCCTCTCTCACTCTCTGTGTGCTGAGCTTGGTCGTACTCCTCGCCGTGATTGATGTCGATTTATCAACTGCATAGTTTTATTGTGTAATTTTAATTGTTTGTGAGCGTTTTGTTGTTTGGCAGTTATAGGTACGCAAAAAAGTTAAGAGTAGTTTACGGCTAGTCGCCCACTGTTTCTAAAAATATTAATTTACCCTTGTATAAGTCAGTTCATATTTGACTCCCACTAGTAGGTTTGATTAAATTCATACTGCGATATGAACTCAGAATATACAGCGAAATACATAATAATCATGAAATTTTTTAGAAGTAATGTTGTTTTATTATATATTTGATAAAATCCTAATTAATCCGTATATAATGACATATTTAATGGAACAGTGGTAGATTATTTATCATAATTGGATTGATTCGTGGTTGTTAATTAATTTAATATTATTCAAGAAGGAATGTACAAAAACATAAATCATTTGTAATTTCTAATGAATTGTATTAGAAACAATTATTATAGTACGTGTACCTTTTTTATCACCATGCCAGCCCTCTTGTTCGCAAACGTATGGTTTTGTAGAATACCCACTCCCCTTATACCACTCGTATGGTGCGTACGTACTAACTGAATGACTCATCCCTCCAATCAACTGTGCAAATTTAGGAGTATAAGAATCAATATTAAATTGGTCGATTCTTCTGATGGTGAATATTATCTATAATATTAACATTATACTCGATGATTTTACTATCGTATAAAGTGATTCAACATATAATTAATATTCTGTAGAATGAATTTCTGTAAAATTGTTGATTATTGATAAATGTAAAATTGATATGTGCAATAAAAAAATCTATGTACATATTATTTACATAATTTCAAGTTAATGTATTCCTTTTATGGAATTATAAATGGTCTTATTATAAAAACAGACTCTACAGAAATGATTGCTTATTATGTGATGGAATTGGAGATAAATAGCATCCGATAATTTGTTATCGCCATTCGCGGTATTCGAATTTGATTGTAAACACAATTATTCCTACAATATGTCAGCAATATTCAAATGTAACATAATATGCAGATTATTTGTACTCGGATTATTGATCTGTGCCTTTGTATTACTGTTTTGATTAGTTAGTCTAACTCATTACACATTGGTCCTTTAATATGCTTTAATTATATTGTGGTTCTGCATATATCAGTATTGGATTGGACTTTATTTTCTGTACTATTAAATACAAAAAGTTCTTGTTTTTATCTTCTGGTTTTATATTTTAAACATTGTTTCAAAAAAACATTGCGGATAGAGCTCTAATTAATTTTCAAAACAAAGCTTTTGGGTGAAACGAATGAAGTTTTCCAATAAATTCCCGGAGAACTTTGATGTTCTGACTCTAGATGCAGAATCTTTTTTAACCCAAAAAATGTAGATACATTCATCACTCATTATATATCTGTATTAACATGTATTAGGTTTCACTATTTAAGCCTATAATTTTATTATGTTAAAGTAGTCAGTCAAATATTAGTCGTGAAATATTTTTGAAATCAGATGAAAGAAAATTGGTAACAGCAGATAGGGGAAATTGTTTTGCAAAAATATAGTTACAATAATTGTTAGAAGTCATTCAAATACCGAAAATTAAGTAAACTCAAGAGATATTAAGATTTTCTATTCCCCTAACCTTAAAATCCGTACATTAAAATTAATAACAATGGTTAATAAACAAATAATACTGATCCATATTATAACAAATCAATGTGAAGTATTAGAGGAAATAGACATCCGTGTTACATCATACATATGTATTATACATTTATTTCCTATCAATAATGATTAACGCATTTTTATAATATATGTAATTAGCTTTGAAAAAAGTTCGCTTTCAAAATTGGACTCTAAAATAGTTATCTCCCGAATAAACTATATTTCGTTAGAAATTACATTTTATAACCTTTTAAGTTATGGATTATCTTCTATTTCTGGAATTTTTTATAGTCTCGCTGCATCAATATATTTTATTGCTTACAATAATTTGTTTTCTGAAAAAAAACAGGTCCCTGAAATTAATGTTATTTTAGGTAAACAAATAACCTAAAAATGAAGTTTTTGTTTATTTTAGAAATTGTCATACATAATTTGTTTTTCAATAATGTTCGCTCAGTAGACTCGAGTATTCGAACAAGTAATATTCCATATTAATAGTTATTTTTCAATTGCCCGAATTTTTAAAATTTTAAACAGATATCCTATAGTAGTATTTCATTAAACAATTTCCCCATCCCTTTTTGTCTAAAAAAATAACTTGCAAATTGCATTTTTACAACCAAAATCTGTGATGCATATAAATTGATAAAATTTGTTAAAGTTTACGAATAAAATAGTGATGTAATATTTAGTTGATAAATTATTGGCTTACAATAATACAGTTTTATTTCCTATACATTATATGAACACATTTTGACAAATAAATAATTTTTTCAAGACATGCGTAACAACAAAATAAAGCATATTTGTAAATATTTAGTCATAATATGTAACTTTTTTAGATTCATTTAAAGCATTAATTAGAAAGATGTTTTTATATAGTTTCTTTTGTGTGTTGGCGATAAAAAGTGAAATGTCCATTTACAATTTTTTTGGCAAAATTAATGCTTATTAATTTTTTTGTTATAACGTCTATTTATATTGTTAAATTATATAAAGTACACAAGAATACAGTATTATGGGTCTTCAATCGGACGAATGCTTTCCCAATTTGACTGCGGGAAACCACCCTGGTGAAAATATTCATGAATTGGGGGTGCCCCACGTGGGTAGATAGGTGTCGGGCGATTTTCTTCTGGAAACCCACGAACTCCTGGATAGCCTCGAACCTGACAGTAGCTCTTATCTGCTTTATAGGCGTTAGAAGCCTGACTGCGGTAGAGAGATGGCGGTCGTGTAGGCAGTGCACCTCGGGTAACGGCTGGAGATCCTTGACCCTATAAAATGTAGTGTATACTAGTTAATATTGTTTGATAGATCTAAGAATATATGACAAAAAGTTTAATTAACATTTATTATATACATAAAAATAAATTATCGTTACCAATTAGCATGTAATTATTATTATTATTAATTTTTTAATTCAATTTAATCAAAAAATTTATTAGATTTGGATTTTTTAATGTTTTTATTATATAATTTAAATTTTATATTATTCGTTTTATTATTTATTTAGTATTATTTATTTTTAAATAATTTATATCCATGAAAAACAAAATTTCTATTGGTAAAAATTATTATATATTTATAACATATATGGTAAACTCCAAATATAAGTATTTGAAATAAAAAAATTCTCATTTTAAATGTACATTAATTTTTTTTGTGAAAAGTACTTGCTTAATATATTATGGGTGATTGATTCTAATATTTTTGTGTCTATAAATAAGACATATTTTGGATGTACAATGAAGTAAAAAACGATATTATAGAATACTGCAAATATTATTAATAGTGAAAAAGTCTTTCGGATTAAGTGTTTGACCAGCACCAAAGCATATTACTAGATTAACAGTTTAGAACTAAAAATAACATAACGTCTTCTTACGGGCATTCGGGCGAACTGCTCATCTAGAAAGCCATACATATGTTCATTTATGGGGAAATTCTGAGAATAAAGTCCACCAACAGGACTACAGTGCTGATGTCCACCGGATGCCAATTTGTCTGCCACGTAAGAACTCACCTATAAGATTATAATATGATGAAAGTGGGTGCTACAATACTATATTATGTAACAGAATAAGATACAATTATTTTACTTAATTAGTATACACATTATTTTATATTTTACACAAATTTTAAAAAGATACACGCCATCAAATTATCTCAATAAAATGAGAACAAAGTGTAACAATTACAATATTTATAAAAATTTAAGTTCTTAATGCCCAGCTTTCTGGAGAAAGCTTTAAATGATTAGTTTCAGAATATGAAGCCAAAGTTTCAATTTATAGTATCCAAATACAGTGTACAAGGTCATCTTTGTGTTCATGGATTTCTGAATTTGTTGTTTTATAAAAATATAATTCTGTTAAGTTCTTATCAATAATTCAATATTCACACTTTTTAATATATTATACCTTTTAAATTTATTTGTTTTAATTTTACTTTGCATCAAATCGGTTATTTCCTTTGTTTTACAAAACCGACTTATCTGAGCCGAACGGGATTTTTCGCATTATTGTCCGGAAATATAGTTGTATTAATAACTTATCGAATAATAATAATATAACGTTAATCTGTGTAATTTGATGACACTAATCTTATTGAAAACTGAACCCTTATCTGAAAAGAGGCATATCGTTGATGGATATTGACAAAGGCATATGAAACGTCTGCTTTTTTGTTAAATATATACTTTTCGACAGCTACATAAAAAAAATTAAATAATTAACAGGAGTAAGCTGCTAAATATTTTATATATTTATTTATTTAAAATAAAATTCTTAAAATTTAATACAAATAGGTTTCTATGGCGAAACTGTAAGGAGATCATGAACTGTAAGTGACCTATAATATTGCCACTAATCCAGAAATTGAAAGGTGAAGACGTACCACTAATTTCGAATAGGACAATCACATATAAATTGAAATAAATGTTATCGTATAAAATAGGTAATCTTTAAAATACAATTGCAGCATTATAGATGTTAAATCGACCAGGCCCATCATTAACCTGTATTTTAATATTGTTCATTTTATCAATTTAATTATGAACTAAAGAATCGATCCTAGTATGTAATCGTAAAGGTTTTGAATGTTTATTTATATATGATTATAATACCTTAAATATGTTTAGAAACAATTTGATATTTTTCTTTGCATCTTTTGATATTATAGTGTTAATCTTATTGGTAAATCAATTTGATTTTATAAATAAACTGGCATAAATCAAATAAATATTAAATATTTTTAATAGATAAGTCAGGGTGCTGTTTTTTCAGTATTACATTGATTTACGGCCACATTTTTAAAAGCTATTTCTGATAAATTTAAATAAAATAGTCTCAGACTGCAGTGTATTCTATTTTGTTCTCACCAAATATCTACATTAATGAAAAAGTTGTATTAAAGTATGTAAAGTTGAAAATTACTTGTAATATGTTGTTGCAAAATATGTATATAGGCCCTAGGTATATGTATACACAATATTAATGGGTATAGGTAGAATTGATTGGAATCCATCAGGTAAAATCAGCTCACCAGATAGAAAGAAAAGTTATAAATCAGAAATAATAAAATATAAATCAAAAAAAGGGTAAATATATAACAAAGAAAATCGACAAAAAAGATACACAAAAGGCAAAGGAGAGGAAATTCTATAACTGGAAAAAACAATAGTATAGCTTCCTAAAAAAACTCAATAAAACCAGTCAAAGAGACCAATACCAAAAGTGAAAGAATAATTAAGGAATTCCACCAAGTTATACCTCTATTTATAACAAAGGCCTAGGAAATGAGAGGATGTTAAGACATGCCTGTAGTGGTGTTATGCTAAAATAAAGCCATCATCCGGAACCAAAACCAAAATGTACCGAAAATAGAGTCATTAGAACTTTAATAAAGTGCGAGACTTAGGGCCCTCAGCGGGTCACTTAGGACCCTCTTAGGACATTTTCGACCAAAGTAAATAGACTTTATTCATTATGACATTATTCATTATTCGTCTACTTCAATACAACTATTTCGTTGTGACTTTTGCATTATAATTATTCATTTGCCTCTTTTAATTTGAGAACCATTAATTATTATATTTAATTTATAATAATTATCAGGAAGCTTATAATATGTTACACATACACGGTAGATATAGATTTACATAAATAAATGACAAAATATCTTGATATAATGCGCCGCTTAAGTCGTATTTAACCAATAATTTAAAGCTATTTATAATAGGCCTATTACGTATTATATATTTAACTATATAATAAACTAAAAGAAGCTGCATTGACAAACATATTATCAAAAAGAACAGCATCATTTCACAATATGACGATTTAATTGTGACTTAAAATTATGGCTGAAATGTATGAAAAAACAAAACAGAGTTGGTTGGATGTTCTAACCGTTCTCAAGATTCCCAAAGCTTGAAGTTTATCTCTTTCAAATTCAAATGCGGAGAGTATGTGTTCCATGCCAACTGTAGAATGATGATCAGTAAGAGTCCTGTAATATATATATATATATTGAAATTATTCGATATTACTAATATGAATGAAATAAAAATGGCTAAAATTAAAAGTAGAATTAGCATAAAATGTAATTTTATAGCATCGAATAGAACAGAATCGTTGTATATACCTTTTCAAGCAATCTAGTGTAAACAATCGATCATTGTCTGATAGCGGAACAGCAATTAAAATATCTTTAGCTTCGCTGCAGGACATTCCACATAAACGCTGCAATAGGGATTAACAATGTTTATTGTTAAAATTTATAAATATAAAGGGATTCGCATCTATAGATATCAGTTAACTGAGAATATTTTTCTGCAGATGGTTTAGTATTTTCGCTTTTTTATTTTAACAAAAAGTTCAGAAAGTACATAAAGAAGTTTAATTTTTTAACATTAAAAAATTTCCAAAAATAAAGAAAATTGAACGATTTGTTATAAAATGGCTAAAAACTTATACTGTTATAGTTGCTTTTCAAATTTCGTAGAAATTATTAAATCATAGCTAATATAGTATTAATGATAAACATAGTAAATAAATTGAAATAAAAATATAAAAACATATATTTTAAAGATATAACTAGTCTGTGTATAATAAAATGCTTCTAAATAGATTTTTTCGCTTATGAATTATAACATAAAACTTACAGGCGCTAAAGTTTTCATAATTTTCACTTTTTCAGGGGCCGTTTTGTAGCATGTTAAGAGTGTAGCTGCCTGCAGATAAAAATGTAAGAACGTTAACTGATTGTATAACATTATAATAAGCAATCATATCACATCCCATATTCAGATGAAACATTTCCTCGCTGGAGTGAGTATAAGGATTTCAATACTTACGAGCTATATTCCAATAACTAGTAATTGTTAGTTAATTGTATATAGTAGATCATTTTTTAATGTCAAACTCTTAAATGCTATTCTGTTTTGTGGTTCGTTTTATGTTAAACCATATAGATAATTAAAAACATCATGCACTATTTGTGTACAAGTTAGTACTATTTGAAATCTGTTTTAATACAAACTAAAAATATTTAAAATTGTTTTTGTGAAAAAATATTCTTTTTGACATATGTATAGTTTGACAAACGGTAGTTTGTAAAAAAAACTAGTTATAGTTAAACAGAGAGAACAAAAGATTAATAATTTGCTATTTATTATTGCAGTTACAAACTGCACTGTTGATAGTACTGAGCAAAAGGATTTGCATCAATTGTAACTATAATATAAAACAGCATAAATCCTTAATCAACACTATTAATAACACTATCAACTTAATCAACGAATTTATAATACTGAATCGTTAAAAAAGCATAAATGTTATTAACTATACATTATATAAATAACGGAGTAGGTATAGCTTGTTTATAGTAAGAACAACCATATAATGCATAATATAATATAATAAAACTTTAAACATTTTCAAGCATATACGGCTTAATTAAAGGCTATCTAGATTTTTCATAATTTCAATTAAATAATTATTGAATAAATGTTTTAAATGCTTAGAAACAGCAACACTATTTGTATTATTTTAGCCACTAACATTATGTATATTTTTAACATTTTAAATAAAGATAACTGTAAACATTAATGAACACATACTTGAGTACCACTTAAAAATCCTTTTGAGTAACAACTTAAGTCAAATTTGTTCTTTTGAGAATTCGTTTCTTGCTTTATTCTGTCTATTAAATTCTCGAAACTAATATCATCAATTGGAATTTTCGCCATAGAAAGATTTATTTTCAGTTTTCACGTTAAAAGCTAACAAAACCTAGATGTATATAGGGCCTAGTTTAGATCTTTATATATAGATCTTTAGATATAGTTTACATATTTATCAAAATTATTTCAAATATGATTATAATAGATATTGATCCTACTATAGCAGGATCAATTAATATATATTTGATACTTTATAACATTAACGTAAAATATGATTTTTTGGTTATCGTAGTTTATTCTCTTTAAACATTTAATTGAAGGACTCTATTATTTAATATACAATACGTATAGGACAGGAACGTAACTATAAGACTTCATTTTTATGTACGCTATTGTCGGGGTGTAAAAAGGGGCGCAGGTTTGAAAAAGCAGCACGCGTACTTAGCGTATATAGCTGGTTACGTCCATGTAGGATACTGTTATGAACGAAAACGCCAAAAAATAATTCTCAATAGCGAGGCAACATAGTAGTTTTTGTATATTTGTAAGAATAATTTGATATAATTTATACTATGGTGTATATTTTAAGCAAACATTCTGTAGATCTGTTGGCTGTTGTATGGTTTGTATAAATTCCTATTTAATTATATGGAAACTTTTCCAAATTTTACCATGAGAAAAATAACATTTGTGCTTTTTATTTTATTAAATAAAAAATAATTATAATGAAAAGTGCTTTTATTTAATCTAATTATGAACAACGGTTATAAAAGCGCTATAAATAGCGCCTGAATACATCTCTACATAATCTTTGAATTTTAAGTATGTTCAAAATGTGTTACGAACAAACGCCTTTAAAAAATGATATACGAGCATGATAAGAATGATTGTATGTCCATCAGAAATCAATTATAAATTTGAAATATTTTTTATGAATATTTAGAAATGCCACATAAAAAATCCATTTTCTTATTAGATCGCCGATTTTATATCTCAATATTCAATAATTTAAGTATGTTCATGTGGGAATTATGAAGTTTCATAATTAATAACGTATGGTTGATAGTTGATAAGTTGATATTGACTCATATTTTAAATAAGTGAATAGTTATTGACACAACTAGTGCAAGAAATTATGCATGAATGGATCGGAACAATATTGGAGCTGTATCAAAATTCATTGCCCCATATCTTGGTCTCGATCATCCCGAAAGTTACACTGGGCACTGTTTCAGACGATCATCTGCAACGGCATTAACTGATTGCGGTGCATGGATGATGAGCCTATAAAGCGTCAGTTTCGGTGGAAAAGTGATTTAGTAGCACAGGGTTACGTAGAGCAAAGCATAAAATGGACGTAGCGGCATCACTAAGCATTAGTTGTGAAAAATCTGGCCACAAGGAAATGCGCCGTGTGATGACAAATGACACTGGAAAGTTGTTTATTTTAATAACTGCTCCAATGTCGTCGTTAATTTATAGTGAGCAGCTACCTATTTTATTAATGGAATTTGACGTTTTAGTATTTGACATATTTGTATATTGTTATTTGTTTTTGTGGAAAATAAAATTCATACGGTGCAATAATAATTGCATTCTTGCACGCGAGTGCAAGAATATAGTTTATAACTTAAAATTTGAATGCATAAAGATCGAATTCTTCCACAGTAAAATTTTAATTTATTATATCATTGTTTAAATTATTATATTATTATTTAATTTATTAAATTAATGTGTAATGATTTAATATATTATTTAATGGTTATTAATGTGTTATGCCTCCTCATATTTAATTATATTAAATGTGTTTATCTTTTTATACACAAGGTTTTGCGTCTAGTATGGGGTAGTCTTCTTCTTCTTCTTCGTCAGGTGAGGGGAGCAGTGAGATGCGGGATCTCACGAGGTCCTCATGGGATAACCATCATAGTTAATGTCCTTCGTTTCGCGTGTTTCTACTT